>JASCQY010012564.1:0-10413 GCA_030264315.1 Sardinella tawilis
AGAGGAATCGCACTCGGAATCGGTTTCAGGTCTCTTTGATGCTCCTACAGAGAAGGAAAAGAGCCATTTCAAAAACAGACAGTAGACCAACAGCAAATGACACTGTACATTCCATAGTGCAGACAGCTGTTTCAAGTAAAACTTGCTTGCACTAAACTATAACCCTATTTCAAAGTTGTAAGTTTTTCAAAGGAAAAATAACAACTTTGTAAAACATTACCCTAAGACAGGCCCGTAGCTTATGTTCACCTAAAAGGACTATACCAAAAATATCAGACATTTGTTCATTTTATTACTCACGCTTGCCTGCTGCTGAGGAGACACAGTCGTTCTCTTCTCTCACGTCAGCGTCACTCTCCTCTTCAGGAATGGTTTCTAAAGATATAGTGAACACTGTTTCAAGAATCCCATCCAACCCTGTGTAAATGAAAAACAGAAATGTAGTAAAATTACCTAAGATCCTTACCATTTGGATTGATCTCAATCTGGTCCAAATTTTGTCCCTTAAAATCCATTAATGACCCACGCTCCAGAGCCATCAGGATCTTGCTCACTTTGGCCAATTGGAGTGTACCTTCTGGTAGACGATAAAATTTGCGATGAACTGCTATGTCGTGGCCCAGAAACCCAGCAAGTTGATCCATTTCTGTGTCTTTTAAGTTCAAAATAGTTGATAGGGTGGACACATGTTTACGGAGCTTGGTGGAAGAAATGCGTTCTGGATATTTTGCATTGCTTGCTTTTGCAAACTGGTGTATGTATGTATGGCCTCTCAGAAATGTGTCTTGCCCAGGTCGAGCGAAGAAATAATCATTGCTCTCCAGAACGCCACAGTCTGCACGGGACTGCACCAGCAACTCCATGGCATTCTGCATCTCCGGAGTCAAAAGGATTGGCACCTTTCTATCCCTCTTCCCACGGATTTCGACCCTCTTGAAATGCTGGCAAAGCTTTTTCTCCAAATCAGTCAGTGCTTCAGCGACATCTGCATGCAATGGATCACTTGTAACATTGAAGGCGGCCACTCTCATTTTGGATACTTCTCCCTCCCTCCGACGGTTGAAAAGTATTATTTGAGCGAGGGTGACTCCAGCCAGCTCTCTCCAGTTCTTTGGAGTTTTTTCTTCACTGAGTCTATCATAAGCATCTTTTTGCCTTTCATCCATGTGTACATGCATGTTCTTCACGTCTTCTGTGAAGGGTAAAAGTGGAGGATTGTTCCATTTGGCTTCAGCCAAAGTCTTCAGAGCAGAGGATGAGATGAACTCATTCCACAGAGTTCTGAAGACCTCCTGAAACTCTTGTGCAGACTGGGCCACATCTTTGTCCCCTGAGATCATGGCCTGACACTGCACAATACTTGCAACGCGACGTAAACTGTGCCCAAGCTTTAGAGGGAGCGTTGGAATTCGGAAGGTCCGGTTGTCGGCATCAAAACCGGCCACATGCTTCACAGCCTCTATAACACGTGGAAAGTTGGATGGCCGGATAAATTCTTTTATGTTCCCCAGTCCGGAACGCTCTCTGCCAGCTAACAGAAGCCTACCCATTTCTCTCATTGTTTGACATATATTATGATGCTTTGCTGGATCATGGCCATTTTTGTTGTATAGTCTCTCTCCCATTCTAAGAATGCACTCATCATTTTTAATTGCAAATGTTATTTCATCTTGATTCATTTTGTTCAGAAGCTTCCACAGCTGGGCACTCACACCCACAGGCAATGGATCGGCATTGGCACATAGGGCTTGAATTCGATTTCTTCCAGGCTTTAGCAGACCACTCTGTTGTGCAAGAGTGCAGGTTTTCATATGTTTCCAAAGAAACTTTCTCCTAAATAGACCCTGGCAGCTCGCACAGTATCCAAATAGTTTCTCATCAATTTTAGAGGTGCTCACTTGCCTACAGGGGACTAGTGTGCCAGTGCCTTCTCGCTTAACTTGTACATTATGTGCCCTGTCTCCCTTCCGGCGAAGAAAATCGATCTGAACCCTTCTCGATTTTGAACCCTTGGGGTATCGGAGAGCTGAGGCCACTTCAGGCTCCTGCTTGTGTACATGTTCTAAATGTCGTGCAATTTTGGCATAAGGCTTCTCACAAAAAAGGCAGAAATGCCTTTTACTGTATATTCTACTGCCATCCACGTTCTTCTCAACCGTCATGACAACTACAGACTCACTAGAGGATGGTGGCGAAGTCATTTCTGTGATGGTGCTACTGGTACAACTACTACTGGTGGTGGCCCTATCCGAAGCAATAGCATGAGAGACCTTTGCAGATTTCTCCTCACCCTCCTCTGAACTGCTGTTTTCAGTTTCCGGAACATAGTCCTCATCACTGTTACTCAGTTCCTCACTCTCAGCATCACCTTCATCACCACTAGAAGAATGCCTTGGTATTCCTAGCATTGCAGGGGTGAGCTGAAAAATGAATGAAAAAAAAGAGAATAGACAATTCAGATTGCTGTGAAATTGCTTTCAATTCTTTCACTTGTAATGTGTTTTATGAATTTGTAGCATTGATACCAAACACTTACAAACACACTTTCTGTTCTTTGCAGCTCTGGCACAAACTCTGAAGCACAGTCCTAGAGACAAGAAATTAAAATGTGGGCATTTTCACAAATAACTGACAAACAGGGGAGCCTGGAAATCTCTTAGTACTTCCAGAAACTTAACTACTGCTTACACACATTTTACGTTTGTAAGGGCATGTAGAAGGTAGGAGTTCCATGAGGTTGCAGTACACTGATCATGTTTATCAATTAACTGTTACCTCTGTTGAAAACAAATACATGAAGAATTATTCCAAGTACTACAACATTAGTCAAGTGTCCACAGTCAGAGCTAGGTGTGAATTTTGTTTATGGAATTTATTCATACCTAGCTCTGACTGTGGACACTTGACTAATGCTGTAGTACTTGGAATAATTCTTCATGTATTCTTTTGCAACAGAGGTAACAGTTCATTCATAAACATGATCAGTGTACCGCAACCTCGTAGAACTCCTACCTTCTACATGCCCTTACAAACGTAAGGAAGACTCCAGTGGATATCAATTGTAGGCTATATCTTCATGTACATGAGTCAAACATGGTGTCAGAGAAAATGTTGTGTGAATTGGTGCCTTCCGGAGATGGGGCATTCTTCTCTTCTCGAGCCTCATAGCAAAATAATGGGAGTAATCCAGCACTCTCACAGACGAATGTTCAATAGTTGCTGATAATATTCCGCCAGCATTGAGACATTTATTTGAAATGTGGGCTATACGAACTGCAAATAAATCTATCTATCTAATAATACAAGGAACGTCTGTCTGTGTGTCACTGTTTGTTTGTTTGTCTGTTCCACGCATAACTCTCGAACCACTCATCCGACTGACCTCAAATTTGGCACGGGTCTTGCCAATGACATGCGTGAGTGCAGTGCAAAGTTTGGTTGTATTTGGAGCACGACTTACAAAGATATCGTTAAATTAAGTGAAATAACTTTTCACCACTCTAACAAGCCACTCCCTCTCTCATAGAGCCTGCTCCCAGTGCTGCTGCTTCATTGGCTGTACTGAAAAAGTCTCATGTGGCTGTGCCCGCTGTGCCACAACTCTGACCAAACACTTGGGTCTTAGGACTTAGGATGTCACAGCTCAACGATATGGTAGCCAACACATTGATCAAAGTTTGCTGATCTTGCAGCAACCTGCCGACACACGCACTCACGTTGGTAAGCTGCCTGTGAGTAAATGTGCAAAACCGCCACTCCTGACTTAACCTGGACATTGGCAATCGGCATACCGTTCATTCAACCATCACTTGCGAGTTCTACATCACTGGCATGCCCTTGGTTATGCGGTTAGTTTTATCATCTCCCAACAACAGTAAAACGCATGGGTAGGCTAGGCTATGCGTCTATCAATGGCATTAGCTCCAGCTCAAACCCATCATGTCGGCTTTGCTTTGTGTCAGCTCTGCAACATTTCTTGATGAATAAAAAGCTCTCCGACCTTCACAGGTTTCACTTCACGTCATCTTTGCCAACATGATCTACCTGCACCGATGTAACTGGGCAACAAGTTTCCTGGAAAACATTGCTTCAACGGGCACTGCACTAGTATTTCTAATGACAACAAATTAAGATCTATGGACCGTCTTGTGCATGAACGAAAGTTGTGGCATGCGTTTCCCTCTCCACAGCACCCGTTTGAAAGCGTGACAATGTCCTCCATCAATCAGTAGGTTTCTCGCGAACATTATAGCTATTATGTCACCAAAAACCTGAACTAGAATGAACTATAGGCTGTATTGCTCCATGATGAAAACCTGAAAACAATGACCATTATCATCCAGCTACTTGCAAGGTGTTACTAACCCTGTGCTCCTGTCAAGACTTGTCTAAGAGTTTTGGTCACTGCCTTCATTTCCGTTTTTGGACGTATGGTAATGAGCGCATTATGAGAGGAAAACGCGTAAAGTAACCTATACATGTAATTAGTGTATTGGTTTTGATACGGCGATGGTCCATAAGAAAAGGGATTCTGATTGGTTGCCGTTTTGGGATATTAAGCTAGGCTATATGGTACCTTTTCACCTTAGAATGTAGGTCTACCCACAAAAGAATATTTATTTACATAATTAGGTTTACATATTTTTTATTTTTTAAGATAGAGACCCCCTTTCCCTTGAAATTATAATTCGAACCCTGGGCGCAACTAAATATTTTTGTTCACATTGGTCACAATCTAGACACAGCGGCATTCAAACTAAAAGCATACATTTCTACCCTACCCTTAGGCAAAATAACCAATTTTCATAACAGTGTGATAAATATGCAAAAACAAAAGAAAAATAAATTACTTACATCAATTTTCCTTGCAGAACTGGCATCGCTGCCATCCACAGCAGAGCTTTCCATAGTCTGCAACACAAATACCAATCAACCATGAGTATAGATCCTAACATAGGCTATATTCCTAAATCTCATTTCAATTACATTTAAATGTCATTTGGATTAAACAACAATACTGAACAGAAATTTACAGAACAAGCGATACCAAAATTTTGATAATACTGTAAAAACAGAGTCACTGTTGAAAACTGTAGGCCAGATACAGAATATCCATAAAATGCAAATCCTTAAATGTGTGTCTCACCTAAAACCATTGCCGAATGTTAATAATTCTGATTTAATTAATGGACAGTGTAGGTGCAAGCTATACCATGTTATATTTGGCTTCACATTTCGCATGATGCTGCCGCAATAGAGACATTCGCCTTGAGAATCTCTCTAACTTAGAATAGCACTGCACAATGAAAGAAATGGAGGTACATTTCATTCAAATTTATACCAATAGCACAGAGTATTTGATGTGACGTGATTTAACATTATTTTCTCGTGTAATTCAGTGAAATTAGATGAATAATTGCATACCAAATTTTCAATGTTAACATTCAAATTAACGTACAACATGGCTAGAGCATTCAGCATTGAAGTGTTGGCTTCAATAACAGCTGAGAGGAGGTGGTGGGGATGTGGGGATGAGCAGGTGGGGGTGGGGGTGAGGGGACAGATGGCACTAAGGAGTTAATATGATATTCACCACAATTCTATTCAAATCATGAGCAAATCTGTGGTGCTTAACCTACCTCAGTCATTTGATATCCTCACCACCTAAGGAGATACAAGTAGAAATAGAAAATTAGGCATATACACCAGATAATTACTGATCCAATTTCTATTTAATCTAGGTAATCTATTATTCTAGTCTAAATGTCATCTACTTACTTCATTTCTTCTTTAGCAATCATGATCATTGCAACTTGATGCGCTACTTCAGACATACTAATGCTGTTAGAATGCTGAAACGTTAAACATGCAGCAACCTGCGCCCTACAACATGTATCATCAAGAATAACCAGCCTACATGAAGATTCGGGCTTGTCGTGTCATGACGGCTAGCAATGTGAAAACACGTCGACTAAAATCACGCAACAGCTAAAAAATTCAAAGTTATAAACAATTGCATTCTTACCTTGTTAAAGTTTTGCCAGCTTTCTGTTTAGCTTGCTAGCGAGTTAGCTATCTATCAATCCAGTTAGAAACGTCAGGTAGCTAAATCAGGGCACATGTGAAGCTTGCTAACTTGCTAGCTGCTTTTTAAATCAGACCACGTGTGGATTTGCTAGCCATAATTTACAAGCCCCTCGACACTATAATCTACTCCATTTAAAGATAATACCTAACATTTTCGAAATCATACCAGTCCGTTGGATAGGCTACATCTAATAACGTATATACTTACTTGCCGTCGGAAATATGTACAATTGCTTGAGCTTAACTTAATTTATATCAAGTGTCCTGTACAGTTAGCCTGGCCATGTTCCTTCTTTAGATACACATGACCAAGTTTCTTAAACACAAGCATGCTTCATGAATTCTTAACAGAAATGTAAACTTACATTTGTCGCGTCCGTATCCCACATGCGTTCAGGCTCTGGTCCACAATCGAACTAAAATGGCGTACACAGCGCTTATGCACCTACATCAGAAAATAATTATGGGATAGTGGATTGTCTCGTGCTGTACATAGATTTGTCATGTGATGTTGAGTGAGCGTGGGAAGGAGATGGGGGGGAGGGGGGTGACTGACATTCTCCACAAAAACAATTAGATAAATCAAATATAATATTTCACTCCATATCTTCAAATAATGTTTAAGTGGTGGATAGATGTTAACAGAGATTAAGGGACATGCCTTTTGTGGGATTGGGCTAATGGGTGTAGTAGCCATAGTCTTTGTGGGGTCCGGTTTTATAATAGGCTACATCCATGGGGGTCATAGTGACAGGCAAGTGTTTAGATTTTCTTTAGCATTTCTTTCTTTATCTCCATAGAACTAGAGATTCATTTCCTGGAGAATTCTATTGCATGAGTTGGGATGTTGAAATTGACAGAAAATGCAGTCCCTTTTCTCACTGCCCATATTCCTCACCACAGGCGTAGTCTTTGTGGGGACAGAGGTGGTCTTTCTGGGTACATGTACATTACACAATTACAGCCCCTGGTGTGACGGAGAATAAAGAGAGCATTACATGCTCAGGCTTAGTAGGGCCCATGCACCGAGGTGTGCAGGCTTTGGCTGCAGACAATATGAACCATTTCATCCAAAAACAATGAATTTCTCTCTGAATTCACTAGTCACTGTGAATTAACCAATGTTCAACCTCAGCTAATAGAAAAGGCTATTTACTGTACACATAGCTATTTTACTAAATTAAATAAAAATGATTTGAATAGCTGTAGGCTATTTTTGTTGTAGCCTAATGAAATATTATTGGGCCTACTTTTAAAGGATATTTCAGTAAGACAGTGGTTCAATCAAACTGACAGTGGAGAACATGTAAAGGCAGGCTATCAATGTAACAGTGTGGTAGCAATGTGTATACATACTGTACACTGTGTAATAATACCTTGCAGATACCGGTGTGCCATGGTTCCCCCACATACAGTAGTGTGTTGAATATGGGTGAACTGCACGTCATGTATCAAACCCTAAAAATTGTAGAGGGGAGCACAGCAGAATTCTTTAATTCACAGCCGAAGTGTCCTCCTTTTTGGTGGATCTGGTGGTGATCCTGATCCTATGGTGTGTGATATCCGCGTTTTAATTATTTGACTACAAATCTCACCTCATCATTCCTCCCAGTGATTATTTACAGGATAAACTGAGTTGCCCCTGCTGGCCTCTTAAAATTGAGTAAATATTTTAAAAGAGCCAAAAGAGCCATTCTTGCCATTCTTTTGGCTCTTTGAAAGGAACAGATCGCCAAGATCCGGATCCCCTCTAAGAGCCATAAATCCCATCTACAGCCCCGCTGACTTGGCGGTCAGTTAGACAATCTCTCGTCTGCTCAGCCTGTGGCAACAAAGCCTATCCCTGAAATTGCTCCATGTGATTGGTCCTCCTGCTCAGGGCTGCGTCTCCCAAAACAATTACGATGGTCGTAAAGTATGTGATTTGCTATACCTTAAGATCATCGTAGCACTAAGAGCATCGAAACGCCACCCAGGTCCAATTGTGGAGCAGTGAAATTAGTGAAATTATGACTGCATGAAAATACAAGCTGCAATCACACGATAGTATAGCTTCATTATGATATTGGAAGCTTGGTTTGAAGTAGTATAATCATGTTGGTTGCTATATTGGTTGCTAGGTAATAACGCTAGGTAGTAAAGTGGTTGCTAGGTTGTTGCTAGGGTAACTGTGGTGGTTGTTAAACAGTTGCAAGGGTACTTATGGTGGTTGTTTTGTTGGTTGCTACATCAATCATGTCAATAGCTATGTTGGCTGCAAGGCTGTCACAGAGGAAGTGGTTGCTAGGTTGTGGCTAGGGTAGTTGAGATGGTTGCTAGGCAGTTGCTAGGGTGGTTATAGTGGTTGTTATGTTAGTTGATAGGCTAATCATGCCAGTTGCTATGTTCTTTGCTAGGTAGTATCGCTGGAAGTGGTTGCTAGGGTAATTGAGGTGGTTGCTAAACAGTTGCTAGGGTACTTATGGTGGATACTATGTTGGTTGCTGGGTTAATCATGTTGGTTGCTATGCTGGTTGCTAGGTTGTAACAGTGGAAGTGGTTGCTAACATCATCCAGAAAGCCGGGGAAGACAGGCAAGGAGCGCCGTCTTCGCTCATCCACAGTGGAAGTAACAGTGGAACTGGTTGCTAGGTTGTTGCTAGGTTAATAGAGACGGTTGCTAGGCAGTTGTTAGGGTACTTATGATATGCTATTGGCTGCGAGGTTAATCATGACGGTTGCTATGTTGTTTGCTGTTATAATAGTGGGAGTGGTTGCAAGTGCAGGCTTGAGGTGCTTGCTATCAGAAATAATTTGGGTTACTATTAGTGCAGTGCGCCTCAAAGTGTGGGTCGGGCTCCACTAGTGAGGCATGGATATATGACAGGTGGGGAGCAAGAGGTTACTCTGAGACCCCATTAGGCTTACTAATGCTAATTTGGACAAAATACTACACAAAAACGCCACTGCACTGTACTGTACTGCACTGTGAGGCCTATACAGTAGCAATATTTTGAAAATATTGCAGCACTGTAGTAATGCAATGATAATACAATAAGTAATGCAATTTTCCTGTTACACCCAGTACCAGGGCAAATGCAGAATTTTGATTTCAATACATTGCAGTAGGGCCCACATGATTAAATATTTCATTATAAAAGACAAACTATTAATAACACCAAAACATGAGGTAAAATTGCATTTTTTGCAAGGGTGCGAAATTCTCCCCCTTCCAAAGTGGGGAATGACAGAAAAAGTTTGAGAACCACTGCTATAGTGGCTGGTAGTAATCATGTTCAATCATATGGACTACTACTAGGCCTACATTTCCACTATTTCAAAGCTGTACCAAGTTTCCCATCTTGAAAGGGGAGGGGATGTGGTTTTTCTGGGGACATTGTATCTGTGTTGAAGATGCATGATATATCACAGCCTACACATGCAAAGTAATTTGCAAAGTGTTTCAATCCAAATGATACCACCAATATGCTTAACTGTAAAAAAAAAAACACACTTAAGATGTATGTCTGAAACAACTTGTACACTTGTTTGATATAAAAAGTTTTGCCTCACTCTATTTCCCTCCAAAAATCCTTTAAGCGGGTTTCCCTCCATTTTCCTGCCTACATGTAGGAGGGGCAAGGGGTGGAGCTGCATTTTAGTTAACACACTTGCAATACCAGCTCTGACCAAAGGTGTCTCTTTTCAAAGATCACATCTTTCACATACACACACACAGTGTTACAGTGGCAAGTTCTGGGGACTTCAGAGATTTCAGAGATATTGATGCTAGGTATGTTAGCATGGCCTGTGCTACCATTTCCAGGCGTTTTACTTGTGGGGACTAAGGTTTTGGTCCCCACTTTTTCTGAGGTCCCCAGTTGATTGGTGTGCTAATACTTTGAAGTCCCCACTTGGTGGGAAATGTGAGAGCACACAAACACCCATACTGCAGGCTTACTTACTGATACCGGGCTTACATGATTTCATCTCCAGTAAGAAAACACACACACACACAAACACACACACACCTGGGTCCTCATACTACTGTAGTTCAAGGTCTGTGTCTGTTCATATGTGTGTGTGTGTGTGCGTGTTTCGAGTGTGCATTCAGGGTATGTGTGTGTGTGTGTGTGTGTGTGTGTGTGTGTGTGTGTGTTTGAGTGTGCATTCAGGGTGTGTGTGTGTGTGTGTGTGTTTGAGTGTGCATTCAGGGTGTGTATGTGTGTGTGTCAGAGGGGAGGTGATGATGCTGAGAGTGTGTGTATGTGTGTTTCAAAGGGAAGGTGATGATGCTGAGGGTGTGTGTGTGGGGGGGGGGGGGGGAGGGGAGGTGATGAGGCTGAG
>JASCQY010012631.1:0-10411 GCA_030264315.1 Sardinella tawilis
CAAATTCAAATTCAAGAATTGAATTGGAATTTCAGGGTCATTCTCAATTCAATTCTGAATTTTGCACAAGCCTGATGGACAGCCTGTAACTTGGCCTGGCTCTGCATGTCTGTCTGTCAGACCATTAGCCATTGCATCTCATCAACAGGACACACGAACGAACGAATGAATGAATGAAAATATAAATTAGGGTAAATTAAGGCTTAACCTACTGGAATTTTGATGTGTGAAAGGTAGAAATGGGAGGACCCAATATGAAACACTGACAAATGGCTATTTTGAATTTATGCAGAAAGCAGTGTCTCAAACTCCTGAAGCACCTTTTGGCGGAACTCAAGGCCAAACACCCAAGTGAGCTGTCAAAGTTCTGCTCTTACCAAGCCAAGACTACCCTTCTACATGCCTGCACGGTGAAAAGCAAGGACATCGACTGGAAGGTCTCTGATCTTCATGACTGCTTCCAGCGTCTGCTGGAGGAATTTGTGAAATACTTGAAGCAAAAACAACTTCCAAACTTCTTCATCCCCACACATAACCTACTTGGCTCAGTAAGTGCTAAGGACTGCAATAAGCTTGCAGATTACATCGAGGAGGAGCTCAACAATGGGTTCCCAATTTTCAGGCAAGGTCTCAAGGACTAATACAGCCTCTGGAATAAAGTTCTGAAATTGTTTACATTTGTTTATTTTTCAATAACTTAATAAATTAATAAAAATGCAGAAATTATGAGAATTTACCGACTGGTAATTTTATTTGAACAAGTCAACTAAAAATTATTTCAATGGGTTTTCAAAGAATTATAACCAAGTAGTACTTTGCCATTACAAGCAAACAAACACTGGAGGGCTACAAAACAGAGCCACCTGATTTGCATGGACACCATCATATTAGAGGCTTAGACCTCGACAGGGTCAGCACTGTAAAAAAGTGTCCAAGGCAGCCTAGAACTGTGCCGTGCCAAACAACCTAGAAACAGCAAAACTTAACACACCATGGTTTACATCACAGGAATTAATGGGCATAGGCAAAAACCCCTCAAACACATGATGCGGCTGTTGCCATGACGCATACTGATTAGAATCCCCAGTTTGAATCTCTGTCTCTTCTGCCTCCCCCTCCACGTCCTCCTCCTCTCCCTCCCCGTGGAGGCATCATGGCCCTCTCTCTCTGCTTTTTCTCATACCTTTCAGCCATCAGGACCAACTCCTCTGGAACCTCCTAAAACACACACGTACACAGATGCATAAGCCTTCTAATACTAGAAGTGTTTACGCAAGTAAGTGAAAAACGGCAAACTATCAGTCACTTGTACCATCAATTTACTGGGTCTTTCACTGGCAAAGTTCTTCCCAACAAGGTATCCAGTAAGAATAAACAACATTTTGAAGTGGTGGAGCCTGAATGTGACTACAGTGACCGTAAGGGGCCATTCAGACTGACACGCTTTTTTCACCTCCAGGCGTTCAAATTGAATTGTTTCTCTATGGAACGATGCGACATGACCGTTGCAACGCGCCTCGCGTTTATTATGAGCAAGGCACAGGGTGAAAAAGAAGCGAGGCGCCTAAAAATGCGAGGCGCTCAAAGTTAAAGATTCTTCAACTTTTGAGGTTGCGTTTTCTTCAATAATGGGTTGTTGCTTAGCTGCCAGTCATAGCTAAGTCAGGGAGTACATAGACTTATAGGGAGTTAGCGGTTTAGCCGTATCTCTGCTGTCATAGCAACATGTACATTTATCAATTTCTACCTTGCGTGTTTTTGTCACTCGCTACTTTAGAACACTCACGGTTTTGAAGGTGAAAAACTGATTCGGTCTGAACGGTGCCTAATGGTAATTGACTCCCTTTGAAATCTGTGCGACAGTCGCCTCAGACCCGTCTTATCTAATCCTCACAAGGGACAGGACAGGGGAGACACCTGGCGACTCCACTTGGAGGGTAGAAATATCATACCTGTCCAGCTCTTTCCAGAATGTTGATCAGCTCTGCTGCCTTGCTCCAATCATCTCTCGTTACCAGCGTGACAGATTTTCCTGAGCGTCTACACAGGATTAAGGCATACACTTCAGGGTGAAAAATACTCTTCTGAATTTTGACATTCACACAACATCCACACTTGTCACAACATGGGCTTTTACTCATAACAGTACTTCACCTTTTCGGTTTTGCAAAATCACTATTGATAGGTTTATATTGATAGGTTTATACTGATGCAATTTCCCATCTTGAGATGAAAGACAAAGAACCAGATGAGTATGCATAACACACACAATATTTACATCTCACATTTATATAGTCCTTTGGCAGACATACTGTATTTGTATGCATTGAAAATGATATAGTGTGGTTATAGCGTGAATAGATTAAGTTTCATACATGATCTGGCAATAAGAGAAGGTTGTACACATTGAGTTACTCATAAAGTTATATAGGTCTTGTAAATTACGGGAGACATCTCTGGGACAAATTACAAAAACAGAGAGCAGTGGGTCATGGGTCTGAATTGCAGAACAAACGCAGCAAAGAAATGGTCATACAGGCTAAATTTCTATTTTCACACACACACACACACACACACACACACACACATACGCACACAGAAAACTTAATTCCTGCTTCATATGAAAATTAAAATCATAAGTGATATTTTGCATTCATATTCAAGGATCAAGGAGTTTATTTGTAACATATATAGAAATACTAATGTAAGACATGTAGTGAAATTGCATAAAAATAAATAACAGCTTAATAAAAGAGAGAAGACAGACAGTACTGTAGGTATTCAAAACAAACAATAAAGGGGACTGACTCATACAACTCTAGTTGGGCTTGTTTTCTAGTTCTGACACTCCCTGTATATAAGAACAAATCCTCAGACACAGAAAAAGACCACTGACACAGACAGAGAGAGAGAACACACAACCACACAGACACACACTCACCCTGCTCGACCTGTACGTCCCACGCGATGAACATACTCTTCAATGTTCCGTGGAAAGTCGAAGTTGAAGACATGCGTGACATCATGGACATCAAGGCCCCTGGATGCCAAATCTGTGGCCACCAGTATACGAACATTTCCTGTAACCGAAATAAATGCATAAAGGGAATGCAATGAGAAATGACAATGTTACAGGCACACCAATACCTGTACAGAGGAATGTTTCAAACCAGACAGACATCAAGATATTTTCAAAAAAAAAAAAAAACTATTAAAAAAAATAATAAATGTACGCACCCAGGTACACACTGACACTGCTATCATATTGTTTTGTTTATCTTTAATGGCCCCCACAGTGCAGACAGTGTGTGTAGCGAACAGTGCCTTGCCGGGGTGGGGCTTCACATTTAATTACAGCAATGAGGACACCTGTACTATAGGTGCTCGAAGTGCTGAGATACTGAAGATGCTTGAGGTGTTGGGACACATGGCGTTTTCTCGTGAGGAAAAGGAGTCGTATGAACTCTAAAGACGGCGTTGCACAGAGTTTTTGGGTCATTGATATTTTGGCCTGGTCTGATCAGCCGGAGGCTTGTTTCTCCTGGATTGGAAGGTAACATAACATTTGTGAATGAAACCGGTTTTTTCCCCTTTTGTCTCAGCTGCCTAGTTTTGTACGTCACTGATCGCTCATCCACGCCGGGTCACGCCAACACCAGCATGGGTTTACACGGGAGTTACAGATACACGACACTAATAAAAACTGAACAAACTTCACATCCTCAGAAGGAGGATGAAACGGCGCGGGCTCTTCTATAGCGGCCTGGACAGGCCCAGCGAGAACACTGAATAGGTAAGCCTCATTTCCTTGGGGGATCGGTCAAGTGCCAGTCAGTGTTTAAGTGTGTGTATGTGTGAAACTAACAAAACCAGTGTTACTCCCTTTTCCCTCCACACGATTTATGGGAGGGTAACATGGACGTAACACAACCCATTATAACATCATTATGGATGTCTGTCCATCATATCAAATTCTGCTTATATATATATATATATACAGTATATATATATAAAAAAAAACATCCCACTCCCCTCCCCTCCAACATCTATTTCCTTGATTGGCTAGAGAGTCACAAGAGAGGGATGAAGCTGAGGTCAGTATTCAATGATCTTTGTAATAATGTGTAGGCGTATAAGTAATTATGTAAGGAATAACAGCCAACGAGGTGTGCTGTTATACGGAATTAATGAACGAGGTACGACGGCACTAGCTGATTCCATTGTAGCTGCCTGGCAAGTTCAACTGGCGTTTACTATTGTTGGCATGGTTACCATTCAAAAGAGCATTGATATAGAATGGTGATTAAACTTTTTCACCAGATCTACTTCATAGGTATGCGTTATGAAAAATTAACACAACCTGCTAGCCAATCAGAATTCAGTATTTCATTTCACCGTGTGATAATGCCAATTTCATTATTTCCTTTGTACATTTTTATACTGTTATACTGAAGTTATATAGCATTCTGTCTATTATTTTAAATATTTTTTTAATCTGTATGCTTTGGTATTTTGTGCCTATAGAATACCATGAACATTAACACCACACATCACACATTTCCTTGTACCAATGGGTCACATGGCCATGGCCTAACTACCGCTACTGTCAATTTACGCCAGGTCTTGACTCATCTCGTACCATCTCGGAAGTCCTGCAAGGCCTCCTCACGGTCACACTGTTCACGATCCCCATGAAGGGACTGAACAGCAATGCCCCTTAGAGACAGGTCACTGGAGAGATCATCCACACTGAGGGGAAGAGGCAAAATATAAAGACAAAAGAAAAACAAACAATTACAAAGTTGCATAAAAACTGGGGTTGGGGCTGAATGGATTTATGACACGACATTTGAGAGTGAGGCGATAAAACCGGTTTCAGGGAAGAGTTAAGACGAGTTTCACGGAAGAGTCAGGCGCGCCGTGATCCAGGAAGCGAAAGTAAAACTGATATGAAAATGCATATATACACACTGCACTATCATTTTTTTGCCATCAGTCTTTCTTTGCTTCTGAAATGTGGAAAAAAGCACAGCTGCAGACCATTTACCACTGAGTAACTTGTGCTGCTACGAACTCTAGTGAAGCCAAATGCAAAACCAACATTCCAGTTATAACTTTCGGGTTCCTAAGAAGGATGGCATTTCCTGGAATGAGTGGGAGAAGTAGTAGTGACTCAACCTTCAATGGCAATGGAGAGGACTCGAAACCACACTCAAACAAAAAGATGGAATGACATAATGCATAATGATTAGTGTTCGAGTTAGAGTTGGACAGGAGAATTTCAGTTCCTATTTTATTCTCTTAAAGGGCGTGTCTCTTTTTGTATAATGCCTGTTCTGAGACCAGGAGGAGTGAAAGGGTGAATGACTGATGTATGTGCAAGCTGAACTCACTAGGCTTTTCTGCCCACAAAGATCAGAGCCTTGTCCTCAGGCTCCATGTTGTGGATGAACTCGAACACATACGCTTTTTTCTCCTCTTCCTGAACAAAGAGCACTATCTGCTGCACTGTGTTCACTGCCTGTAGAAATGAATGAAAGAAAAAAAAATACGGAGAAGACAAGAGACAGAGAGATAAATACAGACAAAGAGAAATTATCAAGTAAGGAAAAAAGAAAGGGAGGAATCAAAGAGGATTGACAAAACCAAGAGTGAGAGAAACACAAAATAAAGCAAGACAGAGATATCAATGAAAGATGCATGTTTGCAAATACACTTCAGAGTCTTCTTGGCCAAAATGAAGACTGGGCACATGTGAAACTCACAGCCAGATCTAATGTGCCCACATACACCATCATGGGGTCCTTCAGGTAGGACTTGGCCAGGCGCCTCACACCAGGAGGCCATGTAGCACTAATAAAGACAGAAACAAGCCATTAATTCATCCATCCATCCATCCATCCATCCATCCATCCATTCATTCACTCATTCATTCATTCCAGAAACTGATTAATATGCAAGGGTAAGAATAGGTAGGAATGTGTAGCTCAAAGGCTCTTACTGTAAGCTACAGTAGGCTAACTTATTCAACTAAATCCGTATAAGTAGTGGCAATGGCACGGTGTATATGTGAGGATGCAAGATGCACAGTAAAT
This sequence comes from Sardinella tawilis, assembly GCA_030264315.1. Taxonomy (NCBI): domain Eukaryota; kingdom Metazoa; phylum Chordata; class Actinopteri; order Clupeiformes; family Clupeidae; genus Sardinella; species Sardinella tawilis. The sequence goes on from JASCQY010012631.1 coordinate 6,096, forward strand.
GCAGCATATTCACTATGCAGGTACACTATGCAGGTACACTATGCAAGCCTCCCCCCTACAGGCGCCGAATTATTTAAAATATAGCAACAAGATTGTACATTCTCACCAATTCATGTGGATTACTCTTCCGACAAAAGCATACAAACCAACAATGATTTTTGTGGAGTTACGTTGACTAATAAGGTAATAAACGCAATTTCAGTTTTACTTTGCCCCATGGGCGCGGGGCGAGTCATTTGACATTGCATATGCGGTAAAGGTAGGAAGGGGCTGACTGCGGCGGTGACGAGGGTGAACTATTTAACCATAAAAGTGGCTACGATGCTGATATATTAACCTAAAATTGTTGCATAGTGTACCTTGAAGTGTAATGGAGGTGTCCTCGGAGCCACAGACTACACACCTGGTCATGACTGTCTGTCGGTCAGGCCGAATGTCCAGAATTATCTTCATGATCTGGGGTTCGAAACCCATGTCCAACATCCGATCGGCCTCATCCAAAACCTGCACATAGATCACCACTATGTAAAGACACAGCACGCCAAGAGCTGTAACAATTAATTGTCAGTTATCAAACTAATTGTCAACTACTTTGTTAATCATTAAGATAAACATTTTAAATTGTGCTTCTGTGCGTTATACATTGCATGTTCGCTGTGTTACATGCCCCTTATCAAATACATTGGATAAACTATCTATTGTATGAGGAGTGGAGGCAATTCAGTTCATTCAACTGCAACTTCTTTTACGATAATTGGGAATCAGATGAGGAGACAAGCGTTGAAATGTTGGTCTTGTTTGCATAAATAAAGAGTGCAAGATGCAAGACAATTTCTGTGAAAGGTAAGAAAGGCATATAAGTGATTAAGCCAGTCACAAAGAGGTGATAAAGAGGAAAGGTTGGCTGTAGCAACATGTAGCTCCGAAGTCATACTATAGATAGATAAATATAGATACTTTAAGTCAAATTCAGTCAAATTAAGTCAAAGGTGCCACCACTACAGTGTATTCACCAAAGCTAAGGGATTTTCCACACTGTACGGCAGGACTGACATTTGTTTGGGACAGTTTGTGGAGAGCAAATACTCATAAAACTGTGACAGTTAGCCAGAGTCAATAAACATAGGCCTTCAATAGCACAGAGCAGCCAAACTAACTTAGGTAACAGTTAGTTCTACGATCTTCCCAAGAATCTAGACATTACTTCCTGGAGTGAGTCAAATTAACAATTATAGTTTCAGATTTTTTCCATTTGGAAAAAAACAAACAAAAGGAACTCTCATCAACCGTTCATACTTTCACTTTCCAAAAAATTCCATTGCATTGGGTCTGCAGTAGTGTTAATATTGTCACCCATTTTTCAATTGAGTTTTAGTGTTGTGTCTAAGTCACATTTAGTCACTCTCATATTTTTTGTTAGTCATGTTTTAGTAGACTAAAAGGCTCAACATTTTAGTCCAGCTTTAGTCAAACGAGAGCCCAAGGTATTTTAGATGAATTTTTGTCAAAACATTTCAGTTGATTAAATGTCTGGATTAACAAACATCTTGAATTAATTGAAATCAATGAATGCATCATCAAAAGTGTCTTGTTTGTAGATTCAATACACGTTTACAAATTATGCATCTAATGCATAGGCCTACACGGAGGACACAGTAATAATAGCCTAGTAACACATAATACATGCTTTAAATCAATCTATGTATTAAAATTACATTATACAGCTTAGGTTGTATAATTACGCATCGGAGAATGTCAAGAAGACAAAGAGTTAGCGATTTAACCTGTAGTCCTCTGTGAGGTAAGGCATGTGTGGTGAGAGACCATGCAAGGCGATTCTCGTGTGTGTTTCACAAAGTGCCATGGCCAGAGCTAAGAGGGGTGGGGGCTGAACCTCAATTCAAACCCTGGCTGGCACAAACACACGACTGCTGGACTGGATCTTGCGTTTCTTCTTGTATAGGCTAGTAGACAAAAACGAGGAGGGAGTTTTTGTTTATTTTTTTTATTTCTTGCATAACATTTTAGTCTCGTTTTTATTAGTCAACAGTAACGCAGTTTCAGTCAGTCGAGACCAGATCGTCGAGAAAAATGGTTGTTGATGAACATATTTCGTCTTGTCCAAGGATGGATTACTGCACAGGCCTACTGGGCCCAGGCCCAGGGGCCCAAAGCCTAAGACTCCGTGCTACCATTTCAGTATTCTATTTACAACATTATGCATCCCGTCATACTATTGGGGCCCTGAAGCCATATACTATAACACTGGTTATATTATGTAATATGTCTCAATATGGCCCCTCTTTGTTACAGGCTTTGTAATTAATCCCTGATATGTAAAAGGGGGCCCTCAATCAGCGATGGATGGGCCTAAAAAAGGCCTGAGACTTTTCTTCCAAAAAAGGCCCACTAGGTCTCCTACAGCCCCAAAATTTTGGGACCTTTGACAAAAAATAATTTTGGGCCCCCGCAAACATTGATTAGCATATTAAGATTCCCTGGGGCCCAATGTCAGTCGCAGGCTCTGAAAATCTTCCTAAAGCATTCGTGTCAAAGTCAGGGTTTTTTTTTTTGTATTTCAATGGGGACAGACCGCCAAAAACAGGGACTGTCCCCGTAAATCAGGGTTGTCTAGTCATGCTGGATTACTATGAGGGGTCGTTGGAAATTTTTTTGCTCTATGAAGGGTCCCTGTTGCAAAAATGTTTGAGAACCCTTATCCTAAACCACCTAGCCTAAAATACCCCCTCAATACCACAACTTGTTGATCATACTCTGCCAGTCAAGGTTTCACATATGGAATAGCCATATTTTACTAAAATGTTCTTTAAGATATATATTATTGCAGCAAATTTTTTTGCCTCATGCCTTCATTCATAATAAGTACGCCTTCAGGTCATAGATAATCAGTATGATGATATGTGGAATAAAATACAAACTAATTTGCTCACATAATTAATCGCAAGTTTGGGAATCCTTTATTAGTTGTTACACAAATCAATTCCTGTTATTAGTCAAGCTATAGATAATTTCACTGCTCAAAAACGTGGTAACCAGTAAGATAGATAGATATATAGTAGATAGATAGATATTCCAAAGGAATTTAAGAAATATCTTGCGCCTATTCTACATTATTGAAAACAGCTAGAGAACAGCCAAATCATTTTAATACATTTCAGTGGTTTACGGGTAAATCTTGCTGATCTCATTTGCATTTACAGATGGCTTTGACTGGGCTGAAGTGTTGCACATTTCATTTCTGAACGGAGATGGGCCATTGGATAGGACAGCCATTCTGGACTTTTACAGAACGTACAGCTTGCAATCTGCCGCTGCGCTCAATGAAATAGCATGATGGTGTATGATACGCAAATAAAAATGTAGTATAGTTTCTAGCGCAACATTTGTACCGCTACTGCTTTGTGTGCAGGTGGGTGGGTACGTGTGCGTGGAAGCGCCTCATGCTTTTTTTTTTTTCCCCTTTACTCGTCACCAGGCCCAGGGGCCCATGGACTCTTAATCCGTCCCTGGTCTTGTCTTGTCTAACAAAATTAACACTAGTCAGCAGATTAGTTACAGGGTGAATCTGGTTACATAGAGTTGTAAATTGTAGGTAAAGCCATATACATATACACTGCTCAAAATAAAGAGAACACTACATCGTAGATGTCAATTAAAGAAATGTTCCAGTTGAAAATCTATATTAAATCACATAGTGTAAGGTGTTGAGAACAAAATAGCATAACAATTGTCTATGTAAAATTAATTTATTAACCCCTGGGGGTCTGGATTTGGAATCCTACCCAAAATCAAAGTGGAAAATCAGAATACAGGCTGAGCCAACTTCAGAGGAAATTCCTCAGGACAAGTCAAAATGAGGCTCAGTAGTGTGTGTGGCCTCCTCATGCCTTTACGACCTTCCCTACAACGCCTGGCATGCTCCTGAGGAGACAGCGAATGTCTCCTGAGGGATCCCCTCCCGGACCTGGATTAGACCATCAGTCAGCTCCTGAACAGTCTGTGGTGCAACGTGGCGTTGGTGTATGGAACCAGACATTGAATGGGATTCAGGTCTGGGGAAAGGTCAGGCCAGTCCATAGCAATTTTACATTGACAATATTTATGTTATTTTGTTCTCAACACCTTACACTACGTGATTAGATTTTCAACTGGAACATTTAATTAATCGACATCTAGGATGTATTGTTTTAGTGTTCCCTTTATTTTTTTGAGCAGTGTATATACACTCACTCTCCACTTTATTAGGTACACCTTGCTAGTACCGGGTTGGACCCCCTTTTGCCTTCAGAACTGCC
>JASCQY010012746.1:0-5000 GCA_030264315.1 Sardinella tawilis
TGTGTGTGTGTGTGTGTGTGTGTGTGTGTGTGTGTGTGTGTGTGTGTGTGTGTGTGAGTGTGTGTTGCATAACAGACCTGGTAGGTCTGCTGAGCGCTGGAGGCATGTCTCTGGGTGTCCTGGTGAGCCTTCAGAAGCAGATTGACCAATCGTGGAATAGCCCCGGCCTCTCTCAAAGGAGCCTGATTGGCTGGGCACAGCGCCAGGTTCCGAATCAGACCAACGGTAGCCTAAAGACAAACCATGTCGGAGGGGTTACAAGTCAAGTGCGGTCAATTTATTTATATAGCACTGTTTAAAAAAACAACAAAAAAAAAACCCAAGTGAATACATTTGGAAACATATTGAGAAACAGAGTAAACATATTATGACAATGCTGGGTAACTTAAGGAGTAATCGACGAACTGCCAAAGAATACTGCACTGAGCATGTGTTGTCTCTGCAACAACAACAACAACAACAACAACAACAACAACAACAATAACAACAAATCTCTCCACTGTAACTTTGCAGGACTGACTCCTATAAATATATACTCTATATAGTACGGCAACACTGCACTGTTGCATCTCAGAATAAATAGTGATGTAGACTGTATGTGTGTGTGTGCATGTGTGTGTGTGCAAGCGCACAAGCACATGTAGATGTGTGTGTCTGTGTATGCCTGTGTGTGTTTGCAGGCGTGTTTGAGTGTGTTTTCAGAGCTCGCTTTAGTAACAGATGTCCACGACCGTAGCATGTGCCTGTGCTTCTCTTGTCATCTGTTCATACACAATGTCACTTCTAGTAGTTTCATCTTCCGGAAAATTCTGTCATCCTCAGATAACCCTGACTGAGCTGTACTTGCCACACACACACACACACACACACACTCACTCACTCACACACACACTTCTATGTCCTACAGCCACTCTATACTGACAACCTCCCCACCTACACACACACACACACTCGCACACACACAAACACACACACACACACACGCACACACACACACACACACACCTCCACTCCAGCTTTCCTGATGCTGTGTGACGTTATATAAGACACTTGTTTGTTCTTCTTGGTTTAGTTCAGAGCTCGTTAGTGGATAGCACCAACACTCTGCTCATTTAGGGGAACCACTGGTGCAGTAGAGAACAATGTCACACACACACATGCACACACTCAAACAGACACACAGACACACAAACACAAACACACTCACATGGCCACACACACACACACACACACACACACACACACAGACACACAACAGCACCAGAGGACACATCTATCTGCCATTCCCTCAGTTCAACCTTAGAGCTGGAAATCAAATCTGGCTGTAAAGTAAATAAAAGTTAACTGATATTTCGCAGATGCTTTAATCCAAAGTGACACAGACTCTCAAGGTGAGGTTCAGAATTCGCACCTGGTTCGCCCGATTGTGGCTGTAAAGTAAAGTTCACTGATATTCAGCAGACGCTTTACAGTAATCCAACGTAACACAGACTCAAAATGTAAGGTTCAGGAATCAAACCCAGGTTGCCTGGTTGTCAGTCAAGTGATGCAACCGCTGCTTTGCCACGCCCACTGTGTCCGTCAAGCTACCAGCCTTGGGTCAAAATGGCTGCCCTGGTACTGGGAGTGATTTGTTACCCCCAGTTCAAACACTCATCAAGATCACCGCTTTAAGATGTTGTTGGGTAGACTGTACATACACACACAAATACACACAGGCAGGAATACTGTAAGATCTAATGAGTTACAGATTTCTTCACCAGCTACAGCTGCCCCATTCTTGAGGCTTCCAGAGAATGTGATCGGACGGAGGCACAACTGCTTAAGCAGACAAAAAGCCTTTCAAAGACTAGAACTGAATGTAGCCTACATGTAATAGGCCAATCTGCCAGGGTAATTCTCATAGCAATCTGTGGCTAGCAAGCAAGACTTGAAACCCAGATTTAGTTTCTCTTGTGAATGTGTTTGTCTGTGTGCGCGCGTGTGTGAGTGTGTGTGTGTGTGTGTCTGTGTGTCTCGATTCATAAAAGAGTGAAAAAATATGGGTTTGTTCCTAGCGTTAAACCTCAGTGCTAGTGACATACTGACAAGGCTATTGCTATCACTGTGTGTGTGTCTGTGTGTGTGTGTATGTGTGTGTGTGTGTGTGTGTGTGTTTGTGTGTATGTGTGTGAGTGTGTGTATGCGTGTGTGTGTGAGTGTGTGTGTGTGTGTGTGTATGTGTGAATGAGAGCACTTTAAAGCAAAGGCTGAAGGAAAGTCTTCCCTAGATGCCATGTAATGTACGGCTAAAAATCCCAGTGGTCACTCATTAGGAGCTCCGGTGTGACCCGTGGACTGATCCAGGAGCAGCTCCCAGTGCGCCGAGGTGAGGTGCCCCTCATTAGAGCCTCATAGTGTGCTGACTGAGGGAGGCCATTAGAGGAATGGATCTGTGTCTTATTCTCTTGCTTGGGATTCTCCTGCGTTGGGGAAGGTTGAAAAGGCTGAAAAGAAAGACACACCATGGCAGTGCGGTGAAGGTAGAATGTAGTGTGATTTGAAACTGTTTAGCGGGTTCAGTGTTGTTAAAATTGTCTATGTGGTTGTCATTTGTAAGAGACGTGCTCAGGCAGGCTTATTTGACGCACTGGAAACTGTTAAAAGTGTTAAAATGTGCAACTTGTCCAAATAAATTATTAGCAGCTAATGTAGCTAATGTAGCTTTGTTTTAGAATCAGCTCTTATTTCGGAGAGGTTAAGACAGTCTTGACATTCAGGAACAGGGTACAAGGTGGGGGGTTGTGACCCCCCTCCCCCTGCCATTGTATATGCAGGTACACTGTAAACACACACACACACACACACACACACACACACACACAGAGTGTGTGCTTTAAGGTCACCCCTGCCCTGTGTGCCCCTGGCTGTGCCACGGCTCTGCAGCCAGGCGACCTTTTCACTGCGAATGTGATTCATGCGTCTCAAGCTTCCCCAGCAGCCCACGGGACAGGCGGCCAGGTGTCATGGAGCGCGTGCCCACAGCCGCTGCGCTCCGCTCCAGCGTGACTCCAGAGGCCCTGTCATAACACATAGACGGCCCATCCGCACCTCACTCCCACCGAGCCACCGAGCGAGCGACCAGCCAGGCTGTGAAAGCCTCAGTGTTGGACAGAGGGTTGCTTTGGCTAAGGGCTTGTAGATTATTGGCTTTATTACATTAAAAAACAGCATTATTGGCCATTATTACATTATCGGCTGCTCAAGGCATGTTCCTGCTATTCCTTCTTGGACTGGGATGGACGTTCTTTAGGCTGATGACATGAGGATGCTGTCTGTTTAAAGGGAGGGATAGTGCCAAGACGTCTGGATGCTAATGTGTCGGATAGGGAGAGAGGTCGGTCATGGAAGAGACTTTCAGACAGGATCCGTCTGCGCAACAACCTGTAGGCATTGGGCTTTGACTTCAAAGGAATCTGTCTGCACTGTGATGCCTTGCGTGGCTAACAGCTGGTACGATTCTTCTGTAAACACAAACGGCAGCGCTGCTGGGTAAAGTTACTTGAGCTCCATAACAAACACATTTCACTGATACTTTTTACTGCTCTAAAAGCTGTTATCACATTTCCTCACAATCTGAGGTCTAAATTGCACTAAGGTAGAAAAACACTTCAATGATGATACAAACATCCTCCTTCACGTCTCACATCTGCACTCACTGTCAAAGTGGCTGGTTGTTGAAGGAAAAAAGGAGAGCACAGAGATGCTTGTTTGTATAGCTGGTGAGGGGCTTGATTGTACAGCCATGCATCAATAAATCTTTTGCATGAAGCACAGTGGGGGGTTTCCTTAGTGATTGACTTGGCCAGACTCATGTGGGTTTTACATTCCTTCACTATCACTCCAGAGTGGCAGGTGTCTCCTGAGAAAGGTGGTGCCACCTCCAGTGATTTGTATCAATTCTGAAGGATCATGTGAAAAAGCTTGTCATATACGTCAGAGATTAGATTAAGATTATGAAATCTGATTCTGATTCAGTCCCTGAGCAGTCCTGAGCATGGAACCCCCCTCTCTGCCTCCGTGGCCGACAGCACGGTACAGGGGTCCAGCTGCAGACTGTGGTCATCAGTAGCCTAGGCTGGCTTTGAGGGGGGTGAGCTCCAGATAGGGTGGTCATCAGTAGCCTAGGCTGGCTCTGAGAGGGGAGAGCTCCAGGGGGAGAGGGTGCTCATCAGTAGCCTAGGCTGGCTCTGAGGGGGGAGAGCTCCAGCTGCATGGGGTGCTCATCAGTAGCCTAGGCTGGCTTTGAGAGGGGAGAGCTCCAGGGGGAGAGAAGCCCTGGCCTGAGCCCTGCCCTGAACCCCACTGGCCCTCAGGCTCCAGCAGCGGTCAGTCACTCCCAGAGACAAGCCCAGTGGAGTAGAATCTTAGCAGAGTTGATATGTAGGCAAACCACCAGAATTCCACCTGCTAAAGGGAGTGATGGATCTTATAGCTTGAAAACTGACATGGTTGATCTTCTGCTTCCATACATATTGTATCCTTTGGTGGTGTGTGCGTGTGTGTGTGAGAGGGAAGGAGAGAGAGAGAGAGAGAGAGAGAGAGAGGGAAAGAGAGAGAGTCTCCTCCTCCGGTCTGCCAACCCCCATCCCTTCACACCCCTCACCCTCATTGTCATCTTGCAATGAAATTTGACACCATTACCTTTGGCTCAGGAGCCTCAGAGGTGCTCAGGCTGCACCTTGTTCTTCCACAGCATATGACACAGATTTGGGTTAGGAATGTTAACACTAAAAGGCGCATGGAAACATGTCAAAACAGCGTGACATTTGAGCACAGTGCTCAGGCAGAGAGATGTTTGTTCTAAAGCTACTTGACTCGCATTTTTAACTACAGATGTGGTTTGAATAAGATTTTCTTGAATTCATTCAAGAAATTGGACCCGAGTAAGCCTAAAACATCAGATTTTATTGTGATCATTAAACCTTTTTATAAGAGTGATCAGGATGAATGAGAATTGA
>JASCQY010012746.1:7500-10408 GCA_030264315.1 Sardinella tawilis
TGAGACACTCAGTACAGAGAGAAAGCCTCCTGTACAACACTCCACCAAAACCCCACTCTTCAAATGCACACACTAACTCCTAACTGCTACTCCACGAGCTGCTGCATGTAGCCTACTGTCCTGTACTGCAAGCGTTCAGTAAGACTGAAACTGGACAAGGTGCCCTTCGCAGGCAGTGCTGTCTGCCTCCTGCCTCTTCTTTCCGTATTTCCCAAGCATTTGCTTTGAAGACTCGGTCAGAGTGTGCTTAGAAATCTCTGACAGGCTTTACAGATGCTGTACAGGTTGTATGAGTTCATGTATCAATAGAAAAATGTTTGATAAGCCAACAAAAATGCCATACTCATTTGGTTATTCTTGGACAAATAAATGATTCTATTCTATGCATGAATCTGAACTTACACATTCCCTTTGCACTGCATTGTCAAAAAATGCTACATTTATAGGCATATTGCTGTTTAAGAATGAAATAAAAAGCAAATCGTTGTTAACTGAGAAGGCATGTATCCAATGTTACCGATTTCCTGCGGTCTCTCAGTGAGAGGAGTGTGTGTGGTCACTGCCCATTAAAAACGCATAAAAACTGAAGAAAATAAAAGAAAGAGGGCAAAAGCACATCTTGAATAGAAGCAAAGTTGGACACACTTCAGTCAATATAATGTCTTACTTGAGCTCCAACCGCAGTGACTAAGCTGTGGATGTAAACATAGTGACTGAAGACGAGAGGTGACCACACACACACACACACACTCTTTTTCTCTTTCTTTCTCTCTCACACACACAGACATCCAGTCTACACGTATGTCTACATGAGCAGAGATGAGGAAGGAACTCTACAGTGTCTAAACTTGTACAAATATTTAGTCAGTAATAATACATTACTTTGCTTTCTGTCCAGCTAAACTCAATGAGACAATAATTGACATAATGATGTATTGACTCCTTTGAATGTTTTGCAATTGACATACTATGCCCAAATGTATGACATTACGTAATATTGAAGTTATGAAACCAATGAACAAATGATACTTGTGAAAATGAATCAATAATTAACTAAAAAAAAATGCAAAAACATCAACCAGCACTCCCTAAACAAAAGCTTCATTTCTTCCAGTGAGGTAAGCGGTGGTGTTTCTGTATGAGTACAGACAGTGTCTGAGTTACAGGAGTGTCAGGGGTGTGCATTCAGGCTGCAACGTGAGAACAGCAGCGTGTCTGAATATGCATGTGTCTTAAGTCTGTATTAGTCTCTCAGTCCCCCCCGGCTGAAACACTGATACCCGTCCCGTCCCGTCCGTCCGTCCGTCCGTCCGTCCGTGGTGCCGTCCCCTGCTGCAGTGCTGACCAAGCACTCCTGACTGCTCTGCCTGTACCTGTGTCGCTTCACCCTTCGCCCTGACATTGGTCAAAGGCAAGTTGAGTGGAAAACAAACGGCATAAAAACGTCGCAGCTGAGTTTAATGTACGAGCGAGTGTCATTGCACATAGGAATGGCTCTGCGCTGCGCCGCGCCGCGCACTCAGGCGCCCAAGAAGCCAAGATAGATGATCCTATAAAAGATTCATCTGTTTTGAATTTTTAATCATGTCATTTTGCTTGAAGAGCTTGGGCTGCCGCGCGCGATACAGTTCCGTGATGAATGGTGACTGTAAAATATACGCTCGCCAAGGTCATGAGCTGATAGCTTTCTAGAAGATAATGAGTCAAAAAAGCCCTTTTTCATTCTTTCTCAGAGGTCAGCCATCTTTCTGCTTTCTGTGTTGTGTCAATGGCAGGGGAGAGAGAGAGGGGGCAGACATCTGATATTGAACTCACGCCTTTGTTCCCCTTTTGATTGAGACTATCAGTTATCATTGCAGCCCGCAGCCAAAGCCTGGAACAAGCTTAAGCTCTCCCCACACGTGACTCCCTCTCTCTCTTCCACTTTAGTTGTATCTCTCTCTGAGTCTGCACACACACACACACACACACACACACACACACGCAAACATCATACATATGTAAAGATAAGCACAATGACACATTTAAATAAGTAATCTTCCCTGTGTCTGTCACTGCTGCTCATATACCTTCCAACAAAAGACAGATGAAAACCAGCAGACATTGAGAGAGAGAGAGAGAGAGAGAGAGAGAGAGAGAGAGAAAGAGAGAGAGAGAGGGGGGAGAAGACAGAGCGAGGAAAACAGGTAAAAAGAGGAACTGAGATGTGTAACACTCCTTTATTTGACCTCTATCTAAATGTTTTCCATGATTACACCAATAAAACACATGCAACGTTGTTAGGTAATGAGAGATACTGAGAAAGAGAGAGACACAGAGAGAGAGAGAGAGAGAGAGAGAGAGAGAGATGGGGACAGACAGAGTGGTAGAGTGGTGGAGTGGTATCAGTGCTGTATTTACTCCCTGGGTGGGGTTGTTGGTGCTGAGAGGCTCTGTTCAGTCTCCTGGTTTCACCTGTCCATGTGCTCTGAGAAAGTGTGTGTGTGTGTGTGTGTGTGTGTGAGCGAGCACAAGCATGTGTGTATAAGTGTGTGTGTGTGTGTGTGTGTGTGTGTGTGTGTGTGTGTGTGTGTGCGTGCGTGTGTGTGTGTGTGTATGTATTAGCACAAGCATGCATGAGTGTGTGTGTGTGTAAGTGTAGGCATGTGTCCACCACTGGGGCCAAAAGGACACTGAAGCCCCAGCTGGGGCCTTGGTGTTCTGGGCCCCTGATTAGAGGGGCTAATGACTGCTGACTGCTAGTAGCCTACAGTACAGACTCAGCTTACATGGCTGGGCTGCTCTGCAAATGCTCACAGTTGCCCTGGCCTACACACACTCATTGGGACTCCCTTTGTCACACACACACACACACACACACACACACACACACACACACACACACACACACACACACACACACACACAC
>JASCQY010012773.1:0-10406 GCA_030264315.1 Sardinella tawilis
CTCTCTCACACACACACACACACACACACACACACACACACACACACACACACACACACACACACACACACATACATTCTCACACAAGCACCCAGCCCCATAAAAGCACCAGACTGTGCTCTTCCATTCTCTTTATCCCAGTCACGCACACATGTACAGTGATAATACATGTTCTATTACACGTATGCACATGACCACACAACACAGATACAAAGAAAAGAACACACACACACACACACACACACACACACACACTGGGAGAGAAGAGGGACAGAGTAAACACACACACACACACACACACACACACACACACACACACACAGAGAAAGAGAGAATACTGTACTCCATGCCAAATTATTCTGGAATGGCTGGATCTTAATAGCCCAGACTCATCAGATACCTAAAAACCTCTTACCCTTCTGAAGCACTCTTACAGAGAAGACTCTCAGGTTTGAAGGAGATTTTTATTTATTCATTTTTAATCAGTCACCTCATTTGCATGCATGGCTCTTGTGCCAAACAGAGCTATGCTCAATCATTTTCTTTCCACATCCAATTAATTTTCTCTCCAAAATATGACAGCTGCAATTCTAAACTTTAAGCAGAATGTTTTAAGATCACTACCTTAATAATTGATTAAGAACTGAACTGCTTAATGACTATTTGGCTAATGCTGTCACTGCACGGCTGCCATGGATGGAAGATGTCCCAGCAGCAGCAGCTGCCATTGCCTGCACACCCAGGGCCAGGCCTGGCCAGGGGTCAGCGAGTGTCAGTACCCTGTGATCCCGGGCTGCATCCACGCCACATGGCATGCCATAAACATCTCCCCCAACCAGCACCCATCCACTGTTGTCCTTCTCTCTCTCTCTCTCTCTCTCTCTCTCTCTCTCTCTCTCTCTCTCTCTCCCCTCTCTCTGAACTCCCACCTTGCCTGTTGGAATAATAACTGGACTAGGAATCCAGCTCTCCTCTTCAGAGTGCCAGAAAAAAGCTGCTGAGAGAAATAAATGACTTCCCCTCTCAGAGGAGCAGACAGCGGGGCTCTTGTGTGCCTGGAGAAGGGGTTCTGGGGGGCAGGAGGGATGGAGAGATGGAGGGGGAGGGGGTAGGTTATTGGGCTCTAATGCCCCCCTCTTAGACACACCAAAGCTGGGTGAGGGGCTGCATCCAGGCACTGGGTCCTCTCACCCTCCCACCCTCGGTGAAATGCACTGTCAACACGGAAGTGTTGGCCTGAGCAATGTCCTGCTCTGTCTGTCGGCAGCTCTCAATTCCACTCCAAAGGGCTCGACATGCATGTAAAATTACCGAATGAAAAACAGAGACAATTTTCATACACGGAAAGAAAACAGTGAAAAATTGTGACTCAGTGTGGTGAAAAATGGTGTGGAAGCTCTTAAAACGCTTTGCTACAAAGCTTTCAGCGCAGCTGTGGTCATGCTGACTTTTTCCCAGAATCCAAGAGTCGGTGAATATAATTACACCACACAATTTACCATGTGCACTGTATGAATGGTCATGCATTAGTAGAAGCTTGCAGCCTTTGTGCAGTCACTCAATGACTCTAAATAATATAACTTCAACCCTGAACTAAAATAAAGGTTAATAAGACCACTGAGTTTGAAAAAAGTATGTTTTTTCTTCATCTCAAATACATAAACATACTCTCTCTCTCTCGCTCTCTCTCTCTCTCTCTCTCTCTCTCTCTCTCTCTCTCTCTCTCTCTCTCTCTCTCTCACACACACACACACACACACACACACACACACACACACACACTATTATGGAATCCTATTTTTCCCTCTGCCCTTGTTTATGTAAAGAATTAACTATTTTGCCACAGCAACCTTGTCTGATCCCGACCGCCTTAGTTGCCACACGCACTAGCCCTGGACTGAAAAGACTGGTTTCTTTTTCTTTCATACTCTCTCTCTCTCTCTTTCTCTTTCATTCTCTTGCTCATTACTCTTCGGCGGTTTCAGCCAAGGCCAGAGGCTACGACACACAAATGGCCCTATTATTCCTCTTTAAAGAGCTGGCCTTACATGTACAGTAATGGAGAGATGGCCTTTAGACCAGACTGGCACTCGGCAGGCACACTGAAAAACCACACACACAAACCTAACCTGGCGTGCACTCTGTTTGACATCAGGCACGGGTAAGCAGAGAGAAGTGTGTTATGACAGACATATCGTCCAATCTACACAAGCAAAACTATAGGCAAAGAGAGGAAACTTGCTGAGTTGCATGGTGGGTTCAGAAGGAAAGGAAAAGTAGGAAGTCTGAGTGGCTTTACAGACTCAAAAGAGGTGAGGGCACTGAGAGGTGAAGACTGGATATATAACTTTAGCAGTGTTGAGAAATTGGAGTGATATTGCTACAACTCTTGAAAAAATACATTTAAATAAACATAAATAAATATGGTGGCGACAGAGAGTGGAAAAATAATCAAAAATATTCTAGTGAAAGTAAAATAAGTGTAAGTCATATATTTAACTCCTGTTACTTCTGACAATTTGACCTGAGTGGGGAAATGAGATATTGACAGAGCCAGGGTATCTGCGAGAACTCATTGAAAATGGCTTCCGAATTCTGGAGAGATTTGTCTGTGACAAAACTACTGCAACCCCAGAAGTAGCAATTGAGTCCTGCGGTTCAAAGTGGCTTCTAAGTAATCGACCGTGTCATTAGGCGGTAAGTGGCAACAGAACAACAATAAAAGGGGGGCGAAATAAGGATGGGAGAACAAACACCCATGAGCTCAAATTGTCCCCAGCGCCGTCTGAATCGCTGTCGTCCCACGGCTCCTGAGCAGAGGCAAAACCAGCTGAGGGGCAACCATCAGCAAGACGCAGCAGAGAGCAATCATAGTAATGGCTGCTTAAAGTGAGAGGGTCTGTGTGTGTGTGTGTGTGTAAGGGGGGACTGCTCTCTCAGCAGATTTGTACAGTGTGTACACTCAGAGGAGAATTTGGGGCCAAACAAGTTTTGTGTCGCCAGAGGATATCTTGAGCAGCTGGCGTCTTAAGCAAATCTGACTTAACACTGTTAAATGACAGGCAAGTTAGGGTGATGACATTTATTTAATCTATGTTTGTTTACAGTAATATAATTAATTGGAATATTCGTGAAACAAATTTGAATTATAATGTATTTCTTTACTTATCAGTCCAAAAATATTAGATTTGACAGAGAAAAGCATTTCTTTTTCATTTGTTAATTTGGTCACTGGGGGGGTGCAGCATGCCCCTTGACCTTTGCCTGAGGAAATAGATATCCTAAGATTGATGATGACACTGTCAGACTTCCATGTCCTTCCTGTTGTAAAACAAAATGATTACATGGCCTATCCATCTGAGGTGATTGACCGAGTTACTTCCATCATGTGTCGGAGCATAAAAGCAATAATCTAATTTCATTTAGAGCAAGAGTGGACGCCGATGTTGTGCGTTTAGGTGATACAGTGAAAGTGGAATCCATACCATCTTTTTTGAACCGGATGCACTGGAGGGATCATGGATGACTCAGAGTCTGCTATACCTTGATATGTTCACCTACTGTAAAGCTTAAATCTTTCCACTCAATCACATCAAAGTAGTATAATGTAGGAATGGTGCTTTCTTTCAACATCCTATATGTCCAACATATTAGATATACCAACAATAAGATACGTAGAAGATTAGATGATCATAATGTTTTCCAACACCAATGGAAAAGAGGATGCTCCTACCCATGATATCATCACATACTGAGCACATTATAGTTCTATAGCACAATGTGTTCCTCTAAGCAAAAAACAAACAAACAAACAAACAAACAAACAAACAAAAACAGAATAAACGAAATAAGCTCAGTTGTCTTCATCGCAATGTCAGCTAGTCCAGTGGAGAGTCCAGTCTGTCCGCTCCAGCTGCTGCTCCAGGTAGAACAAAGCGGGACAGTATGTGAGTCATGGGCCTGAGACGACCAGCCAGCCAGTGTGTGAGTCGGACTCAATGAGGAGGAGGATGAAAGGATGACAGAAAAAGAGGAGAGGAGGAGAGGAAGAGTTTCACCTGCTGTGACATGTAGGGAGACTAGACTGCCTGCATGGACGACTGTCATAAGTCTCAATCTCAGAAGATCCCCTCCCCCCCATCTTTGCCAGCAAGCCAGCTGATTGATGGCAAGGGGAGAAGATGGCTCTGTGAATACAGGTACTTCATGTCAGAGAGAGAAGCAGTCCTCACGCCAGAAATAACACAAGTTGTGTGTTTTTCAAATAAGCATTTTAACATCCTTGATCTGGGAGTTGTCAGCATATATAGACGTATATATTTAATCTAGCAAAAATATGGTTCATAACCACAGGGATTTGAAAAACACAGAGGCACACACTGATAGATTCACCAGCGGGATGCAAATGCTGAGCTTTTTTATCAGAAGCGGGAAAAGGTGTGGTGTTTGCTTGGCTTTTCCAAGAATAAAAATCCCCAGTTACGCAAAAAAAAGGGGGGAGGGGGGAGTGAGAGAGAGGGCTGGCCGCAGATATCCTGGTGCCGTCGCCGCTGCACCCCAACACACACACACAGGAACCCACAGGAGCGAGTGAGCTAGTATCCTCCTTCGGAGGCTGGAACACATCTAAAGATAGCAGGCCTGATCTGGAGTCAGAGAGGCTACAGCAAGACAGGGAAGAGGGTAAAGAGAAAGAGAGAGAGAGAGAGAGAGAGAGAGAGAGAGAGAGAGAGAGAGAGAGAGAGAGAGAGACACGACACGACAAAAAAGGCTATTTGTTCAGGAGGAACACAGCACACCTACACACTTTTCTGCACGCCATACACTTCATCATTCTAGACTGAGTGTGTGTGTTTATTTTTGCTTTGAGGTGGATATCTCTCCTTAAAGTCTCCTTTGCACATCTGAGCAGCTGGTCAGCACAGCGTGTGTGTGCATGCGTGTGTGCGTGTGTGTGTGAGAAATGGGAACGCTGTAGGGTGGGACTGTGGATGAGCACTGTTACTAGCGTAACCCTCCATAAACTCATCCCATAAAGCTCCTTAGCATCTCTGGCGCTGGTGCCACGCCACACAGATGGACAGACACTGCTGTGGTGGAACAGATTGCTGGATCCCTCGCTGACCAGTCAACCGCAACCACACACACACACACACACACACACACATACACAAAAGCCCTCACCAATATGCACCATTCTATAAGGATGGTGTGGCCTCCCATCATGATGACAGCTTGGGCTTCTTAATGTTCTCAGGGCTTGTCACTGGGCCTCTGAAGTCTGCCCTGGCCCACGTGGCCTCGCTCTCCGTCAATACCCTCCCTCCTTCCCTCCCTCCCCTCCTCCTCCTCCTCCTCTTCTTCTTCTTTCTCTTCTGTTTCTTCCTCTCTCCATCCAAGCAAAGCACGTCTGCCCACTGAACCCTTTGTGGCAGATCTGCACTGGCTGTGCTAGACCGTCACCCTGTCCACAGGGTGGTGTGTGTGTGTATGTGTGTGTGTGTGTGTGTGTGTGTGTGAGTTAGCGGTAGTGCATTGGAGGTTGAAGATGAAACCCACAGGCATAAATTTTGAAGAGCAGCAAGGAAGGGTGTGGAGTGTGTGTGTGTCTATGTGTGCACGAGTGTGTGTGTGTGTGGAGGGGGAGTTAGTATGGATTTTGTGGGATGCAGGAGCAGCGTAATCCACTGACACAAAGTTTCCCTCCACTAATGAAACATTAAGCATGTATCTCTGCGTAGCAGGCTAATGGGAAGCTGTCAGTTGTATAAGCCGACTCTGCACAGGCGGCGTGTAGACGTTCAAGCAAACATGAACGTGGCTCAAATTTGCATTCACACACGAATGTTCCCTGCTGATAAAAAAATAAAAATAAAAAATCCCAGCTCATTTATCATCACTCCTGAAAAGTCTGACAATGTATCAGTGATGTTATTCATGTTTAAAAAGAAAAAGAAGGGGGTATTATTTCCAGTGTCCTATCACACTGTCTGGGGTTCTTGATGTTTGGTGTTCTGAGGCTCATGTGAGATAAGTGGCGTATCACTCACTAGGTTCCCCCAGTCATTCCTATTCATTCCTGCCCTGACCCATTAGCTTTGGAACGCTAATGGCCGGTTTTGAGTTACACCACCCTTATCATTCTTGGACACAAGAGGGAAAGACACACACATATACACATGCTCACACACACACTCCAATAGTCCAGTTCCTCCAACTCCCTATAACTCTATAGCCATGCACGGCCTCTCCACTTTAGTGAATGCTTCCTTATATCCTGTTCTTCCAATGTTAAAAGGCAGCCTTGCTCTTTGTTCGGTCGGGTTATTTTTTAACACACCGGTTCCCTGTAAATGGGGCGCCGTGCTCAGCCATGCACTCAGTCCACTGGGCACTGGAGGACAGGGCTTTGTGTTCCTGTTCCTTAGGAGTCTCTGTGTCTACATACCTATGCACAAACACACACACACACACACATACAGTAAACACACACACACACACACAAACATATACACATAGAGACTACCAAGAAGATACAGTACCTGCAAAATGGTCAATAAAATGACAGATGAAAACTGATTATGTTTAAGTAAATGGAAATGTTCCCATTATTTGTTCCAATGATTATCCAGTTCCATAAAAACATTCAGATCAAACAGATTGTGGAGAACACTCTTGGGAATCACTGTTCAGTTTTGAAGGTGTGGACCAATGTGCTGGAGCATTCTGACAGTCATGTTCCTGATGCTTTGGCTGCACCACGCAAACTACAATCCATTCCACACACTTCTATGGCTGCACACAAGGCCAACCTCATACTGGTGAGATGCTGTCTTAAATGTCATCGTAACTGTGCACAGAATTTGGCGTCCAGCGCTATGTGGCTACGAGCAGGTTGGCAAACATCTGCTAACTGCGGCTGACTCGTAAATCAAAGCACGGCCCATTAGCGGCCTTGCCTTTCCTAACGAGACAAAGACTGAGCATCACTGCAGCCAGCACTGGGCAGTCCAGCTAAATTTCATTGGGCTAACACTTCCACCTAGTGGTGGGGCATGTTAAAGGACAGGGGACAGACCAAACAAACTGTGCAAGATGGTACAATTTCATTTTTATTTTGATGGCAGAAATGGTTACCATAAACATTTTGAAAAAATTGTTTTGTTTACGAACAAGTCATTACTACGCTCAAAATTGATGTTACTGCAAAGATTTTTCCATAAAAAAACCAAGGCAGAAACAACCGTAAGATGTCGCACAGACCAAGAGCAATACACTCCAGAGCTTTTAGAAAAACGGGTTAATATAAAAAAATAAACAACATTCACATGGATGCAAACGACAAAACAAACGTTACAGACAGATGACACAAAATGGCCTGTCATAGTGGGGTCATTATGAGGTGTCCATCTGGGCGGATTCTGAAAAATAGACGATAGAGGACTCGTGTCAAGTTCCCATTTGCTACTTTGCCTAAATTTTGCTAAGAAAAGCTACTCAAATCTTCATCAAATGTTTATTACTCACAAACAGTATAAAATAAACATTATAAAGGGTGCATGAACTTTAACCAGCCCTTTACTAACTTGACAAAGACACAGATAAAAAAGTTCAGGTAGCAAAACACTGGCCACTGGGCACACTCACGTGTTTCGTTGAAGAGGAATGAGTCCTGGTACTCCTTCATGTACTGGGAGGAACGCGCTTCGTCCAGGAACAGAGAGTACACACGCTTGATGTCCTCCACCTGGACCTCGGTGCCCTACGCATGGACAGGAGAGCTCAGGTAAACAGGTGCGACACAATGAGATCACAGATGCTGGAATGCCCTTTCCCAAACCTACTCTCCCGTCATGTCCGTCAACAACCACATTTATTCCCTGTTGGAATTCCCACTGTTAGTCAAACCAGAAATTCCCTGACTTTACCAAGTCTTTCCCTGAATAAAATAAATTATAAATAATTGTACAATAGATTGCTTTGATTCAGAGCTTAAAAAAGGGTTTTTTATAAACCAATCAATCAGTGTAATATTACCTGAAAAAGACCAAGAGGAAGTAAATGGAAATAAATATCACCTTTTAAGGACAACTACAGTACATGCCATCACACAAAATTCACACCTTTTCCCGGACTTTGTCCACAGGCTGGATTGAAATTCCATGACTTTCCACAAAATTCCATGAGCAGTGGGATCCCTGCCCAGTTTTTACATGGTTGTTTGCCTGGCTGAGTCAAGCTGGGAAGAGTGTATGTGTGTCTGTGTGGTGGTGTGGGAAGAGTGTGTGTGTGGTGGTGTGGGAAGAGTGTGTGTGTAGCGGTTCTCACCTTGCGCTTGCGGCAGACGAGGCCAGCGGTGCTGATCAGCTGGATGGCGTACCGTAGGGACGTCTCCATGCCGATGCGCGTCAGCACAGTGTGGGCCTCCTCGCTTAGCTCAACGTCTTCCTCCTCACACCTGTCAATCAGTCAGACACACACACACACACACACACACACAATTAACACCCCACAGTTCAGCATGCATGTGATACAACCAATAATTTGTACAAGTATAGCAACACAGATCATACATCCACTCACTCACACAAATATAAAAAGAATGTCCTCCCAAATAGAAATCCTACATACTGTAAGCTATGGATAATTATCTAAAGGAGTCCAAAAATATGACAGACTGCCAACAGAGCAGAATGCAAATGCAAGGAAATCTAAAAGAATAGCTAAAAACAAAACCAAACAGAACGAACTTGTGAATCCTGGAGACCGTATTGCACAAATAAACAAATGTAATAGACTTTTCATACAGGATAGTCCACCTAGGCTTTGACCTTAGCCTAGTTATGACCCATAACTCCAAACAGCAGGCAACTTGTCAGGTATGCTCTCTGTCTCACCTGATCTTGAGAATCTGCCGTGTCTCTTTCTCTGTGTAGGGGGAGGTGGCAATGATCAGCAGTCGGTCCAACAAGTCAATGGGGATCCCATGAGGACTCTGGTAGTTTGTGCCACGAATGCTGTGAGCAAACACATCACATATGTAATAATGTAATTAAGCAATTAAGTAATGTAATTAAGAGCCCAGATTTCAAAATGCCATTGGGGGTTGTGGTGTGTGAGGCTGTACCGTGTGATGCCTCTGTTGGTGGCCATGATGAGCACGGGGGAAAGGTCGCTCTCCAGGGCGCGGTTCAGGAAGGAGAAGCACTCCATGTCCAGCATGTGGACCTCATCTATGAAGAGCACCTGAGAGCATGGTGGAGAGGAGACACTTCAAGTCAATGACGGCCTCTGTGTTACTGCGGAGATGCTAAGGGATGTCAGAACTCGAGTCAAGCGTCATAACTAAAATACAAAATATGATTGGCTGCTGGCAGGCAGCAGATATGCTTGGAAAAGGAATGGGAATGAGCATGACACACATGCATGGACAGGGACAGACAGAGAGAGAACAGATGCACACTGTTACGGCCGGAACATAAATTGAAGACGGACAACAGAGTTTATCAAGAATATAAGGATTCATTCCAATAAATAATCATTCATCTTAAAAGTTTAGGGGGTTCATACAAAAAGCAGCACACAGGAACATGGTGCTCTCAGGTCAAGGGAGAAAAATAGAAGCCCTCCTTGAAGGCGAGCACATAACCTTTTTATCCACACCTAAGCCATTGTGTAGACCATTGACTTGATTTGGTCCATGCACTACCCAAAGACAGTTGCACTGTCACTGCAAGGCCAGTGGGGGTGCAGAGGGGCGTCACAACACACAGACGGAAACAAGGAAAAGGCTCAAATGGATGAACAGACAGACGGGTAGACAAACAGACAAACAGACAGAAAGACAAACTCACGCCAGGGATGATCTCAGCCTTCCCTTCCTCCCTCCATTCCGAAACTTTGGCATTGATCTGCTCCCGAACCTCGGACTTGATCTCACCCGTGTCACCTGTCACACAACAAAGGATAAAGAAATTAGAAAATAGCCAGGGACTTCACCTGCACTACGCCATCTAAAGCTTCATCACCCAGCCAGCCAGACAGATGGACAGATAGAAGGAGGAGGATATGGGGGAGACAGACAGACAGACGGAAAGACAGACAGACAGGAGAAGGAGGATACGGTACGGGGGAGGACATGTGACGTGGCGCACCTGAGAAGAGGGCGAGAAAGCCCTGTGTGCGGCTGTTGATGACGTCGATCTCGTGCAGGGACACAGTGTGGACCACTTCCTTGCGCTTCTGCAACTCCCCCTCTGGACACTGGACAAACTGCGTCTGAAAGCAGGACACAGAAAAACACAGACAAAATGGCACATCACACAGGATAGTAGTGATGGGAACGAGACCGCCTATGTCGAGTCCGAGTCAAGACCGAGTCTTTCAGGGGTCGAGACCAAGTCGAG
>JASCQY010012829.1:0-10404 GCA_030264315.1 Sardinella tawilis
CGCTCTCTGTCTCTCTCTCTCTCTCTCTCCCTCTCTCTCTCTCTGTCTCCCTGTTTCCATCTACCTCTGCTGTGCTGTACCAGTGCTGTATTTCTGTCAGGGAGCTTTTCTCCTTTCTCTCCCTCCTGTTGCTCTTCGCTGTTTCATTCTTTGTTCACACACACACACACACACACACACACACACACACACACACACACACACTCTTAAAAGACTTGGGGTGCAAAAGGGCTCCCTGTTCTCCCCGCCAAAAGAGAGCCACTCTGTCAGCCGGCTTTGACCTTCCTGCTGTGGCTTCAGCTTTCAGCCTCCTCAGCACTTGTCTGGGTCTGAGCTCCTGACTGTATGTGTGTATGAGTGTGTGTGTGTCACCCAGTGCTGTCACTGCTGTCACCTGTGCTGATATCTGTGCCTTTTGCGTTGTCATTGTGCGTTGCCTTTTTTTTCTCCCAGCCTCAAGTTCTTTGCTTGTGTTTGTGTCCTTTGTTTTTGTCGCTTTTATTTTCATTTCTCTCTCTCTCTGTTTACGTTTTTTTTCCCCTCTACCATCGCTTCTCAAGCCTGCCGCTAGCCAGTCTGCGTCTCTGCCAGGCAAAGAGCCGGCCGTGGCCAGGCAGCCCCCCCCGGTCTACTGGGTAAGGCTGCATGGGTGTGGGTGTATGCTGTACTGTGCGTGTGTGTGTGTGTGTGTTTAATACACTATGTGCTTGCATGGGCCACCATTACACTACAGTACGTTCACACTGTACACGTCCATTCACGGATCTCATTGACTTTGCACTGTGGGTCCGTCCGCTCCATCCGCTACGTTGCACAGCGACGGAGCCGTCTGCCAATCAGATCACATGTGACCACTAGCCCCATACATCAGACGCCCCCGACATCCGTCAACAAACGTGTACCGTGTGAAGGCAGTGTTAGTCATCCTAACATCCCCTCTGTAGTGTCTGAGCTGCTCCTCATCCTTGGCCCCCTCTGTCGAGTACCCTGCTCTGGTGGTGGGCATGCTCTGTTCGCTCCTTGTTGAGCCCTCTGGAACTCCCCCCTGTCTGCACCTTATCCCAAAGCCCCTTTGGACTTTGAAATGTCTGTGTGCATTATCCACTATTAGAGCACAATGAGGTGTGTGTGTGTGCGTGTTTGTGTGTGTGTGTGTGTGTGTGTGTGTGTGTGTGTGTGTGTGTGCGTATGTATGCAAATTTAAATGTGTGTATGTGTTTGGCTTGGTGGGTATTTAGGTGTGGAGGCATGAATGATAACATATTTGAAAGTCAGTTAGAGGTTTGCAGAAGCATGTCTGTCTTGCTTGCTGACTGACGGTCTGAAATGTCAACGACTTGAAAGATCGTACAGAGAATTGGCTCAGCGGAGAAAAAGAAAACTTGTAGAAGTATGGAAGGGATTAGATGTAATCAGATTGAGGTCAGGGGCTCGGCCCAGATTAGCCAATGGGAGGAATCCCAGAAGTTTGGTGGATGAGTGGTGCAGTTTATTTATTTATTTATTTATTTATTTATTCGCTCCCTTTCCCTTGGCACAGGGTTCTGGGTCTGTTGAGCGTGTAGGTCATTCTTTCTCAATGAAGCAATTCCTTAAAGAGGGAAGCGCTGGTCAGGCTGACCGGGAGGCCGGAGTCCGCCCCCATCTATCTTGGTGTTCCCAACCTTCTTGTAGCTTATGTCGGCTCCAAGCCTGGCATTCCATGTCCATGTTAGAATGGCCTTGTGGGGTGCATAACAGTAGGAATGCGCTGCAAGGGTTGGATTCCCAAAACATCCCGTGTAATATGACATTTTTTCGGAATGACTGAGTGCAAAGTAGTGGGAATTGTGACACAGGTGAATTGTGTTAAGTGTCCAACCCTACTAAACACTGTGTCTGTGTAAAAGCTATAACGCTCAACAGTATTTCCAGTTTAAATGGTTTTTTTTTGTTTTGCTTTTAATTTTCTCTGTCTTGTTGCTTTCCCGTTAATAGTTTGTCAGTTCCTTTGTATGTTCCTTATCTGGGTTTTTTGATCCGGTGGCTCAGACACTGAAGTTCTCTAATAGCTGGTGTAATTTTGACCTCAAGCATAGCCCTGCTAGTGTGACTGAGCTAAATAGCAGTTTGCTGCTTCAGGAAGCTTGTTATTAAACATAATTGAAGCCAGCATGCCCCTGTCCACTGCCCAAGGCATAGTTATTGTTTTTTATTTTTTTCTATTAATAATCGAGGCAAAAGTAATTTAAGTAATTACAGCAGGACTAGCATTATTATTATTATTATTATTATTATTTGTAGTGGTAGTAGTAGTAATAGTGGTTCTAGTTATAGTGGACTATTATTATGAGTTTGATCATTCCCCCCCCCCCCCCCTCTCTGTCTGTGTGTCGTTATAATGTAGCCGCCTACATTAACTTGCTACACGGCACAGCCAAGTGGAAACATTGAATCGAAGAAGCACAGCTGGAGTTGCATTTTGTACATGCTGTGAGTGTGTTTGTGTGTGTGTGTGTGTTTGTGTGTTTGAGTTTGTCTGTCTGTCTGTCTGTTTATATGTGTCTGTATTCAATCTTTAGAGATTGGTTTTTGGATTGTAAACAGTCGTGAGGCTAAGTGTGTTTCTGTTTGTGTATCTGTGTGTGTGTGTGTGTGTGTATGTGTGTGTTATCTGGCTCACTGGGGTGTGAAATATTGCCGTTTTCCTGCCCGCAGTATGAATCATCGGGCCTGGGACTGATCAGCAGCCGACTGAGGACCACGCTCAACCGCATCCAGGAGAGCCTCATCGACATGGTGAGCCTCAGTCAGAGCCTAAAGCTTCCTGACCCCCCCCCCACCCCACCCTCTCTCTCTCTCTCTCTCTCTCTCTCTCTCTCTCTCTTCTGTCCGTCTCCATCACTTCCTTCCTCTCTCAAAACTTATCTCTCCATCTCTCTCACACAACTCTTTCTATCTGTCTGTATGTGTGTCTGTGTCTATCTGTCTCTCTGTCTGTGTCTCCATCTTTGTCATGTCTTTTTCCTCCTTACACACGTCTGCTGCTTTTCTCTCACTCCATCCCTCGTTATCCACCACTCACTCTTCTCACACGTTTTTTCCATCACATTTCTCTCTCTCTGTTTCTCGCTCTTTCTCTCTGTCTTTCTCTCCCTCTGTCTCTCTCTGTCTGTCTCTCTCTCTCTCTCTCACTCTCTCGCTCTTTGTCTTTCTCTCTCTCTGTCTCTTTCTTTCTCTCTCTCTCTCTCTCTCTCTGTCTTTCTCTCCCTCTGCCTCTCTCTATCTGTATCTGTGATTTTCTTTTTCCTTTTTTTTGCTCCCTTCTGCTGTGTTCTGCCCACAGCCCATCATTCTCATCAGAGGTCATCATTACTCTCCCTGCCCCCGCCAACCCCAACCTCCATGAACCACACACACACACACACACACCCCTTCCACCCAGCCGCGTACCGTGCAGCACCAACAGGTGACTTAATTGGCCAGAACCTACTTAAATGGAGCCATCGGGTCTTGAATAAATGATGTGTCCTCTCCCTGGTGTCGCCCATTAGGGCCCCCAAGGGCAGAGACCTGGCTGACACCAGACCTACGCACATACATACAACACACACACACACACACACACTCACTTACACTCACACTCACACACACACACACACACACACACACTTACACTCACACACACACACACACACACACTTACACACACACACACACACACACACACACACACACACACTCACTCACTTACACTCACACACACACCCACACACACACTTACACTCACACACACAACACACACACACACACAACCATGGAGGCTGATGTACGTACATGTATTCTCTCTCTCTCTCTTTCTCTCCCTCTTTCTCTCTCTCTCGAAAAGAAAGGAAGAAATCAAATACAGTATGTGAAGAAACTAAATATGGTGCCAATTTTTCATAAATCCAAGATAGAAAGAAAATGTAAACATGCTAAATTCAAAAAAGGAAACTTATTTTAAACATTGACATTTAAACAAACATTTAAACAATGCTGTTCACTGTCATTTGCATACACTATTGTGGAAAAATGAACAAAAACTGCATGCATAATAATTTGGTAAGTAGGTATGGTGCTATACTCTCTCTCTCTCTCTCTCTCTCTCTCTCTCTCTCTCTCTCTTTCAGGTAGTCATATACTGTCTGTCTGTCTGTCAAACACACACGTTCAAACACAATCTCTCACTTATACACACACACACACACACACACACACACACACATGCTCCCATAGACATACATTATCAGTCTGTCTGTCCATCCCTCTCTCCCACACACTCCACAGGTAAGTCCAGTATGCTCCCAAACACACACAAAGCACCCAGTAGCTCCTAGTGCTCAGCCCAGTCCTCAGAGCTCCTCCATCCCATGCTCTCTTCCTCCTAGAGCCGCACGGCCTGATGGGCACAAAATGGGGTCTGACCTTCAGCTCCCAGCCTGCTTGATTTTCAGGGGAGATGAGGGCAAAAAAAGTTGTAGAGAGAGGAGCCAGGGAAGCGTGGAGAGGAGTGGGTTTTAGTGAAAAGCTTTTTCTCTCTCTCTATTTCTTTCTTTCTCTCCCTCTCTCTTTCTGGTGTTATATCTCTCCCTCTCTCTCTCTCTCTCTCTGGTGTTATCTCTCTCTTTCTCTCTCTCTCCCTCTTTCTTTCTTTCTTTCTCTCTCTCTCTCTCTCTCTCTCCCCCTCTTGAAAGGATGTTGTGTTCATTCTGTGAACAGTGTGGGAGCAACCCCCGCGGTGAGGCCCTGACCCGTTTTTTTTTTTTCTTTCTTTTTTTTCCCTCCACACCGATGCTGCCTCTGCCGGCTGTGCTGTTTAGTCGTAATGCACTAATGCGCTCGCTCCCTTGGAGAGAACAATCCGCCACTGCGACACCTTTTACCCGCTATGCAACCCCATTCAGTTCCCCACTATCCCAGAGCAGAGCACAGACACGGGCAGGTGGGGAGGGGGAGAGCACAGAGTGGAAGGGTAGACGGGGGTCCCATAGCAGCGGACAGGACAGACACATTCATATGGGCACATTCATAATACACACACACACACACACACACACACACACACATATACACACATACATACAGTATATACATACACATACATACACACACTCCAGTGCTTCCCGCAGAAACATTAGTCAAGGTGGATTGATTCAGAAAGCTATCTGTATAAACATACCCTAATTGTAGCCTATATTTTCACATGAAGTAATTGTATAATAAAGTATTTGCACAATTGACAATCAATTAAATACAAATACAATCAATTATTTACAAATAATTATATAATTTACAACACAATATTGACTGATAAACTATAAGAGTTTTTTGTTCCATCGGCTGCAGTTTTTCTGAATGCAACTTACCACAAGCATGCCACAGAAAGCATATCATATAGACCATTTCAGGTTCTAATTCCATAGTTAATCTATCTTGGTCCCCAACTACTTCCTGTTACATTAACATAACATATAGAATGTTAAACACGAAGTCCTGGGGGACCAGCTTTGGAACTAGAAACTGAAATGGTCTATAGGTGGACATCAGGATGGTGAAATAGGCCTAGAGACTATTCTATGGCTAAGCAATTTCCTAAAATGGACATTATAAATTGATTAGCCTATGACTAGGCTGTTTTATTCATTGAAGTGTTTGTGAGAATGTGCCTTATACTGTAGGCTACTGGTTAGGTTAATGACAGTGCTGTTGAAGATGTCACGCTCAGTGCATCGTGCACAACCCAAAGCACACATGATCTGTACATGCTTTGACCAATTTAAAATCGTCATGAATTCAAAACCGGATTATTCAGCAATCCCTAACTTTGCAGATAAACATGTTGCATTGCATCATTTGATTAATGTTACAGTTTTTTATATATATAGTTTATCATGTGTGGCGAGTTAGTGAGCTTGGCCTATGCAGTCTAGAAGAATAGCATTACAAAGCCCAGTGACTAATATTATTGGTAAGATACATTGTGCAATGCATTGCATTGTGCAATATCGGACAATTGAACTCACTTTTATGTTATGGGAATCTTTAGTTTTTATTTTATTTTATTTTATTTTTTATGTAGTCGGCAGGAAGTGTTTGTTGCCACGACAGCCACCTTTGAAGCACTCGCACTTAGACAAGTACACATAGGCCTACACACATACATACAGTACATGTACTGCATGCATACATACATACATACATACATACATACATACCTATCTACCCTAGGTTACAGAAACCCAGAACTGGCTATACTGACACATGCTAGTGAGTTAGCTAAACCCCAGGGTGCTAGTTTCCATTAGGAAGGTTTACAAACATGCCACTACACAGCTATCGACCAGCTTGCTACAGTTACACTCACCCCCCTAAACCTCACTCCCATGTGGGTCACGGCACCAGTGTAACCTGCAGTAAACCACAAGGCTCAATCTTGAACCTGCGTCGGAAACAAACCAATGACTCACAGCACCACGGATTGGGACATGAATCTCATCAGGCATAGGCACACATTTACATACGGCACAGCTACCAGGTAGCTACTGTATTGTATATTACCATTAAACATGCAGATGTATGTACATATGTTTAAACATATATGTATAGCCTACATACTGTACATACATACATACAAACACAAATACACACACACACACACACACAGATTTGATGCCTTTGTTTAATCTCCTTACACCTTGTCCTAACTGCAAGCGACCATTGTGTTGTCGCATAGTATTTACTGTTCTCTGTCTACATTGGGTCCGTTATCATGACGTTCTGTTTGTAGAGAATCTCCATTCAATCTGTGGAGCAACGTGACGCGACGCGACTGAAGTAGAAACGGATAGCGCAACTGAAAAGTCGCACAGCAATGCGATTTGTCACACTGGGTCGCGTTGCATGCAGTTAGGACATTCTAATAGAAAATACAATGATCGAAATTATTTTGTCGCACACATGCAGTCCCGTCGCATGCCGTTAGGACACAGTGTTATGCTGCGGCTCAGAACACATTAAATTCTATTTTGCTCCTCCACATAAAAATTATGGTAGCCGCATTTCTGCGTTACTTGGCAACCATTCAGCATACCTCACTGATGTGGCTTTGTTTACTGTACATGTAATGAAACAAATTAGGTACTGTTTGTAACTGCTTTAGAAACACAGTCATCCACTTCAGTCCATTGCATACAGTACACTCAATACTGTATGTACCACAGGTAAGAGGGTTTAATGGCACCACTAACCACTAACTATGCCCCTAGCTGCTGTAAATACCTTATATTATGTTGTATTACTGTATATACCTTATGTGACAGTCTCTCGGACCTTATTGTTTACTTCTAAAACTGGTGGTTCCGACCCTCGATTGTGATTGGTTGAATATGCTGCGACATAGCAAAGTGAACGTTGGTTGCGATTGTGCTTTGCTTGGCAACAGTTCGGCTAGACGAACTATATTTCTTAGTGGAGGAATTGTTGTCTATGAATAATTCACTACATTTCTCGTTGTTATGTCTTCTTTTCATGAATTCATGAGGGATTAATGTGGTAACAGTTTTAAAAAAGCAATAAGCCCCTTAAGTCCATGAGTCATGCTCATTTTATCACTCCTCTGTGTGTCGTGCCGAACGACTCACCTTAGCCGTGGTAAAATGAGCATAACTCATGGCCTTATTGTTTACATAGGCTACAGTACATATGCAGTGTATACGTAAATATTTTATACTGTATGCATATACATGCAATAATTAGAGAAGGTGAATCAGCCATTATCCAGTTAGTGCACTTAGAACAACATGAATCCTTTTGATGAGGTAACAGCAGTGTGGCTTGTAAGGAGTAGGAGATTGGAGGTGGATGTGGGAAGACCGATCGGCAGTTTAAGAGAAAAAGCCTGGCGGTTGTCTCCGACAGAGAGAAATACGCTTAATACGGCAGCCAAATGGCACGCGAAGATGGATGCGGCTAATCAGGGCCATGATGCACTGCAAAGCACAGCAAGCTAAACAACAACAACAACAGGAGCGGCAACTAAAACAGCAACATGCTTAAAGTGAGAGAAAAGTAAAGGTATGATTCAGAGGATCAGTTGGTGGTCCCTCAGAGCCATTGTATATATGTGTGTGTGTGTGTGTGTGTGTGTGTGTGTGTGTCTTATAGCTAAGAGTGATTGTGTACAATGAACAGAGAAGTTTACAGCTCATGGCTGGTAATTTCAGGGAGACTTGATTGTGTGTGTGTGTGCGTGTGTGTGTGTTGAAGGTTGTGTATTTAAGTGGGTTTGTGTGTGTGTGTGTGTGTGTGTGTGTGTGTGTGTGTGTGTGTGTGTGTGTGTGTGTGTGTGGTTCAGAACAGATTTGTAGGGGTTTTTTTTGTACTGTGTGTTTGGAACAAGCAGTAAATCCCTATCTGGGGGGACAGCCTCAATAGAGCCTGCACTGATTTCCAGATGATTACTTCTGCGTGTATGTGTGTGTGTGTGTGTGTGTGTGTGTGTGTGTGTGTGTGTGTGTGTGTGTGTGTGTGATGGGTAACCGTGATGTGTGTGCTTACACAGGCTTGAGAAACAGGGAGAGAAAGACAGACAAAAGGTGGAGAGAGAGATGAGAAATTATGTGTGGTGTGAAAATACCTACTCTCTCTCTCTCTCTCTCTCTCTCTCTCTCTCTCTCTCTCTCTCTCTCTCTCTCTCTCTCTCTCTCAGTCTCACTCCAATCAAGATACCAGACCTCTTCCACCAGCATCATTAAAGCAACTAGGTAGGGCAGATAGGGTCAAAATAACACCACACACACACACACACACACACACACACACACATACACAGACGCACACACACATCCAGAAAGAGAGAGAGAGAGAGAGAGAGAGAGAGAGAGAAAGAGAGAGAGATGGATGGATTTGAGTGAAATAAAAGAATAGAGAAAAAGAGACAGGTCAATTGAGGAGAGCTAGGAATTATTCGCCTGGAGAACTGGATGTGTGTGTGTGTGTGTGTGTGTGTGTGTGTGTGTGTGTGTGTGTTTGTGTGTGGAGGGGGGGTGCATGAGGTGAGGTACTGTACAGTTAAGTTTGAGTAGACGTTCATTAGCTGTGTGTGCATGAGTGTGTGTGTGTGTGCATGAGTGTGTGTGTGTGTGTGTGTGTGTGTGTGTGTGTGTGGAGGGTGGTTGGGAGGTCGGATTGTACGTGGCCATGTTGCAAAGAGATGTAGAGGGGTGAGACTGGTTATACTCGGGGGCTAACAGGAGAATATTGCCTCACGACGGGGGGCAGGTAGGAGACTTCAGTGGTCGGTGCGGCTCGGGAGACATAAAGGTCAAACGTAACGAGGAAACCGGCCCTGCTGCGGGAATTGCTCTCCCCATACCAGCAACCACCACCCCCAACCCCACCTCCCCTTTTTTTTCCGGGAAATGGCCTGTGGATTGTTGAAATGGTTCATAGGGAATTTTGATCAACTGTATTACGCAAGTCGTTGAATGTTCTCGCTGGCCATCTCAAGAGAGGTCATTCCTTCTATACCCTACACCTCCCTCTCTCTCTCTCTCTCTCTCTATCTCTCTCCTCCTCTTCTTCCTCCTCCTGTCTCTCTTTCTCTCTGTATGTGCACCATACCTAATTTGCTTCAAGGTCCTATGTCATTGGTCAAGTATTGCCTTAGCTATCCTTTACAATTTGGTCTACCTTTTGAAAAAAAGGACATTGATATTTCAGCTCAACAGCCAATCATATCGCTCCACTAAGTCATGTTTGCCATGCTCATAATAAGCCAGGTTGATTGGCTGAGACTGTATGTTTATATCAGGTCTGAACCACTATGCACAGCAACAACTACAGTATATGAATATAAAAAGCATAAGGAGAAATTTGCTGCAATTCACAAAGGATGTCTCTCTCTCTCTCTCTCTCTCTCTCTCTCTCTCTCTCTCTCTCTCTCTCTCTCTCTCTCTCCCCCTATCTCCTGTGTGGAGGGTGAGCCTGACTGGTGGTGGCGTCAGTGTGTTGCCAGTGTCCCTCCTTCTGCCCTTTGCTTCATTGATTTACCATTACACTCTTCCCAAGGTAAGGCAAGAGTCCATTAAACAGGTCGCCTATGCAGCCAGTGAGCATAATGGAACTCTTTTACATGCCAAAGCAGAAACACTCCAATTCCAATTCCAAACACAGCCTTGAGTCAGACACACACACACACACACACTCTCTCTCTCACACACACACACACACACACACTCACATACACACACACATGGTTGTGGGCGTGCTCTTACCCCCACACACATACACACACACACACACACACGCACATACACATGCACACACACACACACACACACACACACACACACACACACACACACACA
The DNA here is from genome assembly GCA_030264315.1 of Sardinella tawilis. NCBI lineage: Eukaryota > Metazoa > Chordata > Actinopteri > Clupeiformes > Clupeidae > Sardinella > Sardinella tawilis. The sequence goes on from JASCQY010012829.1 coordinate 10,389, forward strand.
CACACACACACACACA
>JASCQY010012840.1:0-10403 GCA_030264315.1 Sardinella tawilis
AGCTGGGCTGCTTTGGCTAGACTATGTGCGGAGCCAAAATCTTTTGGTGGAGAACATAGGATGGCCTGCTAGGCTAGCCTGATTAGCCATTTAATGCCAAATGAACGAGGCTTCACGTTTCATGCCTCCTTTCGGTATGAATGGTACCTCTGACAATCAATACATGATCTAGACGGTTCACGCAAATTATTTACAAGTGAAAAAGGCGATTTTCGCTGAAAAGCGACTAGTATGCAGGTATGTTTAAACTTGGCTTCCTCCAGCCAGAGGTTTGAAAACTGGCATTTGCCCATATCTGAAGTAACTTTATGATAAACTAGTGCAGATTTGGCAGCAAGCCAGACAGTCAAGCCTACTCAGATTGATTTAACACGCACAAGGTACACGTGACATCATTCAGGCCCTACTCACAATATACAAATACATTCACGCTAGTTTATTAATTCAAGGAGATAGGCCTGTATGTGAATTACATAAATTGGAAAAACATATTATAGACATAGTATGAAGGTTCAAAAATTTCCTACCTGGTCAGATAACATTTTACTTTTTACTACTTTTTACTAGCCTTAATTTAGCCTAATTGCATTTACTACCTTTCACTAACTTTTACAACCCCGCGGCAACCCTGTTACAAATGTAGAAGCCTAAACAGAGTCTTATCACAAAACTCTTCAACAGAGTTCAAACTGGATGACATGAGAGCGTGAGAAAAAAAACTAGACTAAAAAACTAAACTAAAATAGGGAAAAACAAGATAATGAATCACTCACTAAGATGAAGTATGGAAAGACCTTGTGTATCCGAAGAAGAGCTGATTAGGCCATAGAAAGCCTTTGTGTCTTTTAAGGGAATGTAAGCTGCAGGCAAGCAGTATAACCTCAATGGGCCCCTCTCTCACCCAGCTTTCTCAACCCGAGCATATGAAAATATAACACAGTAAGCATGATTACATCCTGGTATAGGTGTTGTGCCACAACAAGCCCAGCATATTATCTGTCTTTTTATATTCATTTAACCATGTTTTTATTAAGTTTGATGCAAGGGGAGTAAGCAGAATGTTTTGTCAGCTTAGAGGGTTCTGGAAGGTGGCATTCAGTTAACTCCCTAAAAGATATGAAGAGCCAGGTGCTCACTAGTAGAGAAAACATCCATGGGACCAAGGTCAGGCCCAGGCTCAGAGCCAAGGAGGCAAAGAAATTGTGGTAAAACAGCCCCGTTTTGTGGTTGAGTTATTGGGAATAAGACACTGAAATATTTTCATTGGCCATGCCTCAAATTAACTGATAACTATACAGGATCTAGTTGGCCATATGCAGATTTAGACTGTGATACAAAACATGAGTGCACGCTACAGAACAGGGAGAGAACAGCAGGGAAAAAGTATGTGGAAAAAGTTTGGAGGGAAGTTGACTATGGGAAGTCTACATTGAGAGCAGAAAAAGAAGAGATGAGTAACGTGGGCTAGATGAGTGAAGAAAGTGGTGGAGATTAACATTAGTTGGGGAACAGCAGGAGGAGAAGCTCGATGACACCTGAGACCACTGAATTTACCAGACACTCTGCTTCCCCCAGTAACATGTACAAGTTGTGTTACTGAATAAAATTGACCTCTGCATTATCCTGGTGTGGACATCGTTGCTTTTTAAGAGCTCAACAGTCCAGAAAAAAAAACACATGTTTTTGCAAATTACTTATTCAGCTCCCTTGCTTTCACCATAAAAGGAAAACTTGTTTGAACACACTGAAAGAGGAAGTGATGACTTTTTTTGTACAAACTGTAGAGCAGGGGCCTCAAACATGTGGCTCGGGGACCGGCCCCTCACAACAATGTGCAAAATAATTTTTATTGAAGCCCCTGCTTTGTAGTGCTGACATAGCTGTACAATATGTCACTCAACTATAGGGTGCATCATGCTTAAAGGAGAAGTTTGTGTGAATCAATCCATAGCACTGTTGCTAAAGGTGACTGAATGCTGTCTATAGCAAAAAGAACCAGAACCAGAATAACAACCTAGACCGAGTAACAAACCATTAACTATTATTAAGTGAATGGGGCATAGCGAAATGAAACCGAAAGTAAGACACTATGCCCCATTTACTCAGTGTAAGTTGCCGGTTCAGTATTCAGCCTATGTTGTATCAAATTTTTTCGTTCTTTTTCCTATAGACAGTATTCAGAGACCTTGAATAATAGGGCTTTGGATTGATTCACACCGAACTTCTCCTTTAATTACCAACAGGAAAGGAAGGCAAAGTGGTGAGGAAGTCAGAACACAGACACAATTGGACTGTGCTGGTGGTCAGAAACACAAGGACATGTGCTTTTTTCTACTCGACTTTTGTGGTCAGTCACGCATGTAGATGAGGTATGGCTCAGATAAAAAATGAGTTTGAGACCCCTGCTGTAGAGGGAGCGGAGAGCTATTTCACATATATTAAATGTAACAAAAAGCTATTTTTTATGTTATTGCGATTTTTGTCATTAATAAGCCCGGTAATAGTGTGTTTCACCACATTTGAGTAATTTCATTTAGTCAGCAGCTCAAAAAACATATTTTGGGGTGCAGTTACTCTTTAACAAAGTTTAACAACCAGTTGAAGTATTAAAGGGTGTCGAGGGCACTTCCTTATTTCTTCGTCTCGTTTTACATTTCAATTAATAAATTCCAATCTTTTTAGCTTAAGTAGTGAAATAGTGACTGTTGCAGTTAGCTCCGCTATGTTTTTATTTTGTTATGTTTCTAGTTGTTTCTCTCATGGTCATCGCCTGTCTGTCTTTTTGTTATGCCGTTGCCCATCCTCTGCCTCTGCACTTCACAGTGATTCGCCGGCCAGTCTTAGGAGAGTCCAAGCCAAATAGGCTGGCTAATGCCAGACTAAATCACAAGTGAGATTTAGTCTGGGGACCACCTATTGATTTTCCCGTACCAAATGTGAAGTTCAGTTTGTCCAATAGTTCGTGCATTGTCTTGCCATTGATTCTAACTCTGTGATTGGTTCCCAAATCGATGCGAAAATTTCAGCCATGGTCTCCAGGCTGCCTAGCAATTCGGAACGAGTGCGCAAGGCAGCATGGGTATTCCCAGGCTACAAGCCAAATGGATCGTAACTAGACCGTCCCCGACAGTGAATCACATTTGCTGCCGCCAGGGACGTCTAGATTTCTAGGCTACTTGTCTGATCATGTTTTGTGGAAACCTGCTAGTGATGGCCATGATCTTAATCTCTTTAAAAACATGTAATTTTAAATTAAACGGTGTAAAACCAAACTACAAACCAAACTACTACCAAACTGCAACCATAGTGTAAATAGGCAGTTAGTGATGGGTTGAATGCGCATTATGGCTTTTTGGTTTTTTTAAATCTCACTCCCAAGCTATCATTTGAGCCTACAGACCAACTCTTATGTAGCCTCAGTCTTCCTCTGCAGAAAACAATAAGGCCACTATTATTTAATTTAGTTACAACACATCCACAATGTAGGTCTAGATGAAAATGCATATGTTTTTCGGCATGTGTGTGTGTGTGCTCAACTCTGTCCCCTCCTCTTCCTGCAACCCCCTCCAACACAGACCGTAAGAAAGTAGAGTAAGGAAGAGAGAGAGAGATCCCCTCCCATACATTTGTCAGTTTAGCAAAACTAAAATAAACTCAGATGATGTGCTTAAATCAGCAGCACACACAGACGAGTACAGCATCCTAGAAGCAGGTAGGCAGAATCTTCACATACTGTACAGCAGCGCCAGAAATCTAAGAAAATGTCATGTGACTTTGTAAACTGACTGACATTTAAAGGAGAAACCTATTACACCCATGCATCACAAATGTTTCAGTTACAGTATATTCAGTATATACTGCAGAATAGCCTGATGTATCAGCCGCTTATTTCTCTTCGTTCCATAGAGCGTCTGAGCACGAACAATACCAATCGCTACTCTTTGGTCGTGGCTTCAATCAATTGCTACTGTTTGGCTGTGATGTATGGTACGCAATGGAATGCATCGTTTGAATTATCTGTTCGCTAATTTGTCCGTCCGCCGGGGCAGCCAAAGCAAACGAAAGCGATTCGTTAGTTTCCTGACTGGTGAAGGCGGCGCTAGCCTGGGGTCCGTTTCCCAAAAGCATAGTTGCTAACTATGTAAGTTACTATGTTGGTTGCAATGCAATTTCCCATTGGCAACCAACATGGTTGCTAACTGGTTAGCAACTATGCTTTTGGGAAATGGACACCTGGCTAGCTGCAGAAGCCTTTAACAACAACAAACTAAAGGAGGTGAAACTGAAATTTCGCAGGGCCAGATTAGGGAATAAGATGGCTCAGGGCACTAAATTGTCATCCCCCTGGCCGGCAACAGGCCTCCTCTGCATGTTCCAGAGGAAGTGCTGGAACAGGCTTTTACTGGCCGTGGGTGAGGCGAAGGTGTGCAGGTTGGAGGTGACAGATTGATAACATCAAAAGTTCCTGTCCAGGGTCCTCTTCGCTTAGATCATGCGTATGCACCTATCTTTGCACAAATGGTTTTGTTTGACATTCATTTTTAATTAATAAAAGTGTCCATTGACAGTGATACACTCTTAACTTTTGACCAAACTTGATCAATTTTGTAATTTCAAAAAATTATACATATAGACTTTTGCCACTTTGGCCACATGCAGGCTTAGCCTCTTAGATCATTAGCAAATGAAGGGCAACTTCATATTCTATGGTCCAAACATGTTGTAGATACCAGCGAAGATGGAACATACGTGAGTGTTGCATTTTATAATGGGAACCTCAACCACAAAACAACAATAATACTACAAAATAAACTCACAATGAACGGCAACAAAAACTACAAAATAACAATGGACAGATCTAAAGACAAATGTATATTTCCTCTATTTCGTGTGTATTTACTTGTTGCTAAGATTGTGAGAGATATCAATTCAGATGGGTGTCATGCTCAGATAGACATGGCCCACGACAGTCACAGGAAGGAAAAGTAGTGAGTCATGAGATCAAACCCTCAAGATAAGAAAATGCTTTTCTGCAAACTACTTAGTAAGTATACTTTCTTTGACCAAATAGGGAAAAATCATCACTCAAACGTCTAAGGCTGATGGAAGAAGTGGCAACAGTCTATTAAAGGATCTTCATAAAAAGAACCTATAGTTGCACTCTGGCAACACTTCTTTCAATGGTAAATGTTGTATTTGCCAAATTGGTAAATGTGTAAATAATTTGCAGATCGATACCATGATTTGTATGGCCTCATTTTACACTTTTGGACCAAACTGGATTGATAGTTTTTGCATAAAGCCTCTTGACAGACAAACATATCCTCCTTGCTGGGGTTAATAATCTTGGCCCGGTTTCCCAAAACGTTCCTATCGCTAAGTAGTCCTTACCTCTTCCTTAACCTCTCTCTTAATGCTATGGCACAATTCACGACACATTCTTACACTAAGTACTACTTCTGTAAGTCACACGTTCCTAAGAGTGGTCTGGACCATTCTTGAGCTTTACCTTAACACAGTTTTCGGCTTAAACGTGTGTTTTACAGTTTAAAAAAAATGTCATGCTGGTCTCAATACTTGTACTTGCTGCCATTTAAGATCTGGTTGCATTTTGTGCTTATTTTATAAAGAGTAAAAAAAAAAGCCAAAATAAATAAATTTGCTTTGCTTTTCAATCCTTCTTAAATGCAAACACGTCACCTATACTCATTGTTGCATTCATTATATTTTCACTTGTATATTTCTTGTTCATTCCTGCATTTAATGTCCTGTAAATAAATTTCACGCATGCTCAAAAAGGTGCTAATCACAACAATCGATGCCAGAAACGGATTCAGCCTCATAAGAGAGAGTTAAGAACAACTTAAAGGAGTTCTCCGGAGTGAATCAAACCGAAGCCCTGTTGTTTGAGGCCGAGTGCTGTCGATAGGTATCAGAATGACAGCAGTAGGTACAGCGTTGACTGAATCCGAGAACTAGCCGCTACCGCTAACTGATTAGGGCATATCTTTTTCGCGATGGTTTCGTTTTCATATGCCCTAATCAGTTAGCGGTAGTGGTCAGTTCGCGAATTCGGTCCACGTTGTACCTATTGCTGTCTTTCTTATACCTATCGATAGCACTCGGCAGCCTCAGACAACAGGGCTTCGGTTTGATTCACTCCGGAGAACTCCTTTAACAAAGAAGACTCTAAATAGATAGTTCGGAGAATACACTTAGGAAAGTAAACAACTTCGGTAAGATATTTTTTTAGAGTCTTCTTAGTGAGCTAAGAGTGTGCGTTATCGGGAAACCGGACCCAGGCTAGCTATGCTATAACCATATGCATATGCAACCTCACATCTTAGAAATGTTCTTATTCGCACATGACCATATATGCTTGACTTAAAAAACCCATCTTCATCATTGTGTCTGTGTCCCTGCAGAATGGCCTCCAACATGTCTCTCCCCCAGCCTCTACTGATCAATTCCTCCTCTGAGGGTAAAAAGACAGCCTTGGATATCGATGGTCTAAGAGACAAGATTACCATAGTGTTCTACGTCATCATTATAGTCCTGGGAACCATCGGCAACTCTGTAGTCATCTGGGTTGCTGGCATCCGCTTGCGGGCCAAAGTCACCAACGTCTGGCTTGTGAACCTGGCTATTGCTGACCTGATCTTCTGCTTTACTCGTACCATCTCTCTGATCCAGAAGCTCTTAGGTGACTGGCCATTCGGCGTCTTCCTCTGCAAGTTCAATAGCTTCTTCAAGTACACCAACATGTTCTGCAGTGTCTTCCTGCTCTCTGTCATCAGTCTCGACAGGATGCTGTGTGTGTGGCGGCCCATCTTCACCAAGCAGCATCGCACCGTCTGTGCTGCACGACTCATCAGTGTGGGGGTGTGGGTGGTGGCGTCAGCCATGAGTGCACCACACTTCATCTATCGGCAGATCTTCCAGGACAAAAAATATGTCAAGTGTGGCATGAAGGTCTGAAATTTCATACAATTTCATTGTACTTCAAAACTTTTATGTATTGTGTAGTAGGATACTGTATCAAATCAATACAGGTAGTTACATTATATAAATGTAACTACCTATCTTGTGTCTTAAGGAAAGTGGAAATGGCATGGGTATCATTCATTCATTTATTCAGTTTACAGCAGGGGTCTCAAACATGCGGCCTGGGGGCCAGATCTGCCCTTCACATCATTTCATGCGGCCCGAATCATAGTTTTAACAATGCTCAAAATTATTTTTATTGTATATATAACAAAACTGTAAAGCAATACTGGCAGCGCTGCATGCACAGCATGTCTCTCTACTAACAGGAAAGAAAGACAACATTAAGATGATGGTCAGAACATGTTTTTTTTTCACTCAATAGTAGTTCATGGTCACGCATGTAGATGAGGTATGTGGCCCTCTGAGAAAAAGCATAAAAATGAGTTTGAGACCCCTGGTTTACAGGAAGAGCAGCTGTAGGTGTTGGTTCCGGGAGGCATACCTTGAACTATGAAATAGCAGTCAGAAAGATGTAAAGGCATCATTTTACTGTATTTCCATACACAGATGTACATCGTCCGTCTTAAGATGTTGCTTCAAAATATCCACATCATTGTCTTTTGTATGTATTATTTTGAAAATGAACCTCTGGCCACCGCTCTCAGAGCTGACAACGGAGTTCCTGACATTGTAAGGGGGACTCCACCCATAAAGTATCACTTTACGCTGATGACCTTCTTTTGTATCTTTCTAACCCCACAGCTTCCTTACCTTATGTTACCCATCTCCTACATGATGTTAAAAGGATATCTAGCTACAAACTGAATATTTCTAAAAAGGTTATTTTTCCTATGAACAGTTTGGCACAGAATCTTAATTATAAGACTTGCCCATTCAGTCTGGATAGAGAATACTTTACCTACCTTGGTATTAGGTCCTTTTTCTTTCATGGTGTGTATTTGTATAATTGTACTGCAAAAACGTATAAATAAAGTTACAAAAAACCCGAATAGTACAAAGTAGCTTTGGACAAGTTATTAGAATGGCCACCACAAAGCCCTATTCTTTTTCAAAAAAAAAAAAAAGGCATACACATGCAAGAAGGTCTACTAACCTGATCCAGTTACACCAGTAAGGCCAGGCTGGTGATATAGCCAAATATTGTCATTTAACAAATATGACCTAAAACAAAGTCAATTTTTTTTGTCTACTTCTGAAATTTATGTTAAATTCTGGTTTCAACTGTAACCGATTCTTATCATATTCACCATAGGAAGAAATTGGACCCACAGTCAACCTTGTCCTCGGCATCATCCGCCTCTTGCTTGGCTTCCTGCTCCCTTTCCTGGTCATCCTGTGCTGCTCTGTGCTGGCAGCAGTAGGGATCCGGCGCACACGCCTCAAGGGCAAGTCTCGTCCTCTAAGGATGCTCATTGTCCTGGTCGTGGCCTTCTTCCTGTGTTGGGCACCTTACCACTGCTTCCGGCTGGCCAAGGTGTTTCACAGTAAGAGTCAAGCGGTCAAAGTGGGCCTGACACTGACCAAGAATTTGGCCTACTTCAACAGCTGTGTAAATCCCTTGCTGTATTTCTTCACAGGCCTTAAGCAAGGCTGGCTGTGGCGGTTCCGAAATGTTGAAGAAAACCATCACCTTAGCTCAGCTGTGGTCACATAGCAACACTCACCTGTGCTTAGTTCATCCAGTCATTTAATACCTGTATTGACTCTTATTATATTATGTAAATTCTATTATTGAAATTGTTACACTGAAATGTTAAAGGTAACATACAGATTGATAATAAGAAGATAGTTTTGTGGTTATAAGTTGTTAAAATCATGGTAATAAACCATAGCTACTAACTTAACTGTTTAATAAATTAATAATTACTTCAGGATTTCAGTTTTGTTCTAAACAATCCTGAGGTTACAATAGATAGCCACGGTTCTCTGAAGGAGAACATGAGATGCCACCAATTGGGAAAGTCACTTTTGGTGATATGCTGAACCCTCCCTCAAGCAGCCTAATGTAATCAGGCATCAGGCACGTACAGTATGCATTGGGGAGTGTTTCGGGGAGGAAAAGAGGGGGCATATTACGGTGGAGTTTATTATGTATATCTGTAGTGTAAGCTTTTTATAACTAACTGTTTCGAAGTGTTAATGTAGTTATAACTGCTCTTTGAGATTTCATTGTTATTTGTTATTTAAACCCAATAAAAAGTTATTATAAAAATAAAAAAGTTGAAAGAGCTATTATGAGTCATGCACAGCAAAGACATTGGAGCTATTGATGCTCGTGGACTGGCCAGACGCTAGATGTTTGACCATCATGATCAATGGGCAGCAACTCTTTTTTTTTGATCAAAAGCTTTGTGGTTTTGTGGGGTATGTGGGTTATGAAGGATTATATTGCAGAAGAACAGCTTAGCATTGCTTACCTTTTTACATACTCTCATCAGCTAGTCTATTTTGGTGTGTGTATGTGTTATGGTGTGTATGTACTGCATGTGTGTCTATTGTGAGGCAAAGGCAAGACTGTTAGAATGGTGCCAATGGTGTCATTGGTGTGAAGTACAAAGTTATTTTCAGAGGTACAGTATAGTCTTTGGCCTAATTCTAAAGAAAGTCACTCATATCTCCAAAACCTATGTCAGTCTTCTCTCTGCATGATTATCCTATAATGCTAAGTTGCATATGCAATAGAGGTTTGCACAATGTACATTTGGCCCAAGTTTGAGCATAGTTTGAGAGGTTGCTGGCGGCTATCCTGACGGGAAACCTTGCAAATTCTGAATTTGCACAAGCAACTGTAGTTTACATGTACCTCGGCAAGGTGGTTGGGCAGGGGTCATTGACAAGTTCCCCATTCCCACTTCAAAGAAAGAGTTGGCAAGTTGTTTACTTGTACAATTATGTCCCTGCTTATCTCACATCATCAGGCTGTAGCAATCAGGCTAAGACAGAAATAAGCTCAGCAAAGTACTTACTTCCTGTTACTACACACACACACACACACACACAAACACACTCTGCTGCCCCAGGGGCCAATCAAAACAAACACACAACAAGATAAAACACACATCCAGTTGCACAGCATGACACAAAATGCTGCTGTAAATTACACAACAAGACACAAAACACAACAGCAGAAATACGCCACCTCATGGTTTGTGAAAATACCACACCCTGTGTTCAACTGTGCATTATGAGTAGCCTACCTAGGTTTTAGTGCTATTTAAAGCAGTACTCCGGAGTGAATCAAACCGAAGCCCTGTCGTCTGAGACTGCCGAGTGCTGTCGATGGGTATCAGAACTACATCGGTAGGTAGAACGTATACTGAGTTCGAGAACTAGTCGCTACCGCTAACTGATTAGGGCATGTGAAAACGAAACCACAGCGAAAAAGACATGCCCTA
>JASCQY010012875.1:0-10402 GCA_030264315.1 Sardinella tawilis
AGCAGTGGTTTTAAGGTTCGTGTAGTTAATGGTTTGAAGCACGTTCCGGCGCTTCTGTCTCAGGCTGCCATCACTAAATTTCGCCCATGGTCTCCAGGCTGCTGTGCAGTTTGGAACATGCGCGCAAGGCAGCATGGGTATTCCCAGGCTAGCATGATTATATAATTGCATAATTATTGACGGCTTGTGTGGATTGGCTTAATTATATACACCTGTTACCCAGAATGCTTTGTATGTCATGGGTTAAGACAATGCTTGCCAATACCATTTTTGAAACCTTGAGAAAGGCTGACCGGCCGAAACGTTGGTAATAAATTATATGTGATTGAGACTGAGTGTGCGGGAGAACTTTCTTTAACTTTTGGTTTTACTTTTGGAAATAAACAGTCACTGTTTCGGATCCTGGAAAGTGTGGCGAGTGGACCTTTTGAGTTTCTAGTTGATGATGATGTCACTTAGTGCCGCCCAGCACATTCATTCAAAACTCGGTCGGCTTGTTTAGCTTGAAGTTGCTATCCGGCATGGCAATAACAAAGTACTTCTGACTAAAATGGGACTAGCACTAGTATCATAACAAGCAATAGTATCATAACAAACATCTGAGAAATGTGGGTGCAACCATTTCTGGGGGCGGGGGTGGCCAGGGCGGCTGAATTCAGTAAGCTGAAAGAATTTACTTCTGATGCTCAGCCTGCCTTCTTTCTACTGGGTGGTGAGTACTACCGCTTGGGCAAAAGTTGTAGTCGTTCTGTGCTAATGTCAGCATGGTCTGACTTAAAGGTGGGGTATGCCATTCTATTAATTGTCCATTTTTGCAAAATTACATGAAATCCTCTTCATCACCGACTCACAGCCACTGAGTTGGAAGCACTGATAGCACTGACATGTCAATCAAATAGTCGTACTCAACCATTGGAGGAAAGGAGCAGGAATGTGGGTGGGACAATTTTCAAAATCTGACTGAGTGACTGAATTCCATACCCCACCTTCAAATAAGTCTTATATTTGTACAATCTAGCTAGTTGTAGCCGCTGGTCAGAGCTTTCTGTAGCCTGCAAGTGAAGAAGGTCGTGTGTTTGTGATTGTCTCTAATGTAAATAGAATGTGATTGAAGTGACGTCAAATCGCTGATGCAGCTTTAAAGGGGACTATAGCATGTGAAAACACCGTAAAACAACAACTTCCTATTAAGAGGCTTTAGTGCAAAGTTACCTGCAGCAGGCAGCCCAGTGACAATATTAGGCTGCTCTAGAAAGGGACAATTTATTTGTGCTTTAATTGCACTGGTCTTCAGAGCACGAAGAAATGGCACGTCACTTCCATGCAGGTAGTCTGATGCTTTGTATTCTGTGATGGATGCATCTGACAATACCGTGACAGTAAGGCCTCTCTTCTGAAGGCACCCAAATACCTGAGAGAAAAAACGCAAATTGAAACAAATACAAAAGAGAGCACAATAATGTAACCTTAGTGTATGAAAGTTAGATTGTACTTTCTGAAGCATTGATGAATATATTGCAAAGTCTTCATGTAAGGGATTATGAATGCGTTCTACACCCACTCACCAAGTAATATGTTAACAAGAAAGGTGTGCCCTTACACAGAATTAGTGAGCAGAGACATACGAGGCAGGGACAAAGAACTCCATGACATAAGAGTAGAGTAGTCTTGTCTCTGGCCGTTATTTCCCTTATCACGTACAGTAGTTGCGATTTATGTGTGTAAGGAGTGGGCATGCTTTTAAAACTCACAAAACTCACACAAAAGCAAGTGGCTCAGTTTTAAAGAAACATGTTCAGTTGCTGTACTAGCCGTCTTTCTTTTCTTGATAACGACAATGATTACCGCTAGTAACAGCTGATCCCAGAGTTGTTCAACCACCATTTACTACAGTATGGCTGTTGAAAGAACATTGATATGAAACGGTAATTACAGTAAACTTCTTATAAAAGTCTACTTCATATGTGTGCTGTTATCCTTTTTATAGGGCACTCATTGAAATCATGGGTCGTCACTTGGCCTTTTTGTCACTGGGGCATTTACCCTACTAAGAATCAGCTGTGCCTCAGTAAAAAAAAATGAAAGATTTTAATAACTAGTTTATTAAGTAGATTATTTAAGATGTTCCACAATAATACCTCTTTTCTGTAGGGCTACAAGCATTGTTGATGAATTTCATGACCAAGTGTTAAGATATGTACACGAGTTATCATTAATAGCACAAATTCTGAGTCACCTTTTCAGTCCACTGAAAGAGCTGATCTTCTGCCACGTAACATGTGCACTGGCAAATCAGTACCTGAAAAAAAAATTGAGAAATTGTCAATTCCACCTTTGTGTAAACTACATGAGCCCATGCTCAAGGATTGGCTGTGGATTTAAAGCTAGTCAGATAGTCAGACATCCTAGAGACTTTGAACAGGCTGCATTCAGTATGTCATTTGACTTCTGCTGAAGAAAATAAAAGATGTTTGTGAAATCTGTCCATGTCCTACTCCTGCACACCAGCACTCCTGCACACCATGAGCTGGAGCCTAGTGAGCCTGTCACATACATGTACCTTTATTCTTCAGTTGGGGTCCTTTCAAGCTTGTAGTTTTACTTAGCTTTCATTATAAGGCATAAGATTTATTTCAACAAGATTTTTTTACCCATTGAGGCTTTCTAAACAAGTCATGTTGCAAGTCAGGGCAAACATGACTGTGAACAGTACAGTACAGTACAGTACAGTACACTGGCCCAGACCTGCATGTCACCAGCTAGGCTCCCGTTAGGATTGCAAGAGAAATCGCAAGAGGGGAAAATACATATGTTGATGTTTAAAGTCATGTGCTATTACACTTATGCATCAGCATATGGTAGGAATGTTGTTCTAAATAGGCCCCAATAGAGGCCAGTCTACTCACAGAGCCCCCTTCCTTCTGCTGGTATAGAACACAGCCTGGCTCTCCTGGGCCTGGAGGGCTGCCGCTCACTAGGCCTGTTGCCCTGCTCCTCTCGTTCCACATGGCCATCCAGCCAACCCTCTCCCAGCTCGAGGAGTTTAAAACGAATGCGGATACAAAACCTAAGGACAGACACGAGTAGCATGATGAGACAAAGGAAGGCTGAACTCACAGACTACCAAATGGTCCTACTATGCACATGGATGCCATGCTGATCAGACATCATGCCTTCATAGCAAAAATACATACACACTTTCATGACTCACCAGCAGCATTGGTTCCCACAGTTATGATGAGATCAGAGCAGACAAGTTTCTGGTCACTGCAAGTCTCCGTTTCTTGAGAGACCTCTGAGCACCATTTCAGATGGACTTTCCTGCAAGACAATGGTAGTCTTTATATAAAAACACACACACACATACTACTAAGAGTTCATCAGAAACCTGATGTAAAAACAAGATTCTGAAGTATTTGAATAATGTTGGAAGTAACAAATCACTCTAAACTGTGATAATCAACTACTCCATCCATATGATAACAGTATATTCAATGGGGAAAGAAGTGTACTGTTAGCGCCCTTTATGTGTATGATAGCCAACTTAGCCCCCTTGTGGATAGAAAGACTCGCTGCACAGTGAGGGCAATGTACAGGTAGATGGGCTACCATGGCACTTCTGAACTTGCATTTTAACGTTACAGATCTGACATGCTAGCGTGCTAGAGTATCCTAGTTTCCGAAGAATTCTCGTGACATCTAGGTGAAGTTAGTTTGTATAGCTAGCTTTAATCACAACGACAGTGTCCTCACCAAACCAAAACGACAGGACCAAATGTCAGGTTTTACTTTCAATTCCTGATCCACGAGACCGTGAGCACAGAGATGCAGAGTTGCGTTAACGTTGCTGTGGCTAACGTTATTCTTTTCCCTGTAATGCTAGTCCCGAGGTGGTTGTCAGGCCTTGTTATGCCCTATTCATACACGGCTAGGTCATTTGAAACCCACTTCTTCACACACTCATTTTCAAAAAGGAAAGGTGACTAAGCTACTTAACCAACGTGAATTACCGTTTCTCATCCAACTCTCTCCGGATTTCTGCATCTTCGTTGTTTTCCTCGTCTTCATCCTCTCGGTCGTCCTCTTCAACTGCACGGGAATATACTGACAATACCTCGCCAAAAAATGTCGCCATTCTTAGAAAAACAAGTTAAAAACTTTTGAGTTTATCAGAAGCAGTCACAAAATCTCTGAACATGCTCTGGAAGTGCTTGCTTGTTTAGTAGCTAGTGGATCACTAACTGCTGAGTGTTATACTGCCACCTACTGTTTTGGAGTGGGAGAAAACCAATGTTTTCAGCCAAGGCCTTCTGCTCAGGTCTTGTTGTTACTGTAGGTGGCGGTAGTGCGCTTAGTAGGAACTACCACAAAAAATCTCAAAGAAGAAGGGCAAGCTAACAATTATTTGTTTCTGAGCCCCTTCATTTGGACATATTAGCGATGTTGTCTTTGCTATGACTCTTTACCAACAGCGCTTCATTAAAAAGGTAACTCTACGGCGTTTCATGATCACCGATCGTATTGGGACGATTCCGTCATTTATAAAATATAACAATAACAACAAATGGTGGCCCGACAGTGATCAAACGTCTTCCCATTGAGCGAAGCTAACTGAAGTTAGCTAACATTAGCTAGTTCTTGCGCCAGCACGTCCTCCATTTGCAGCTGTAAACTGTTTTGATATCTGTTTAAAAAAATAGAAATATTTATTTTAGAAATATGTATTTTTATTGTTTTTACTGCCACTGAATCCTACGTCTAATTGCAAGTGCAACGTTATGTTTCCATGTTCACCGATAAGCATGTATTCGTAGCTCTTTGTAGGAAAAGTATGCAACATAATGTTACAGTTAATATAGGTGTAATAAGTTTGAAATGCGTTGGGGGAAATATACACAGTACAATGTCATTATTGTTATTGTTATGTTTGTCTATAAAGGAGGAATTACGAATAGCTAAGTAGTATCAGTCTAAGCAACATGAACAGTAAACAAAATTGCCCCTTGGGTGCACCGGTCTGTGCAAGCATATTAGGCCTAACGTTATATCAAGTTCATGTGGCCGTTTAACTCGCCACTCGTCCGTGCACACGTTTAACTTGTATCTTCTGTTAACTTTTAACTATTTTGCATCTGCAAGTGTCCGACAGAACTTTTTTTTGTTTTGTTTTTTTTGTTTAGGTAGCCCTCTCTCAGCGCCTTGCAGCTGCTGCATGTGCAGGTTCCTACAGAAGTAAGTAACCTATAGCATTACCTAAGAACATTCAATTTTCAAATCAGAGATTCACAAACTTCGGCGTTAATAACATTAGAGAGTTTCTGTCATGGCCCCGCCCCTGTCTTCCCCAGCAGGCGTTTAGAATTTCAGGGATAACATGCAAGGGCAAAATACTGTATGTCAAATGGGACAGGCGACACGGATTAGAGGGAAAGTGTAAGTGTACTGTAAGCTTAATCAAATAAAAGCATTGCAGTAATACTGAAATGGCATTAAAATGAGCATCCACTTGATGGTAGCGTTAAACATTCGAGTACCAAAAGTGTGATTGTTCTTTTACCTTGTGATGTAAATATGAATCCTATTCTATTATCACACAAAATATCCTGGAAATAACGGTGAAAGGACTTGTAATACGTCTCAGAGGTGAACTATGTGTAGTCATATAATGCCTGGCTGTCGTAGTAGTGAAATAATCACAGAGTTGTAATCCACCTATGTTTGTGAGTACATAGCATATGCCTATGGGACAGACAATCTAAATAGATTGGTAGGCAGGTACGACATGTAGAGTTTTAAGGCCATTTTCCAGACTGAATACAGGCCTACCTCTGATAGCAGAGCAAGATAACATCTTTGCCACATTACAAGTTATCAGTTTGATTCAGCTTGTGTTTTCCTGCCAGATACAGATATTATGTTATTATTATGTTATTATTATGACACTATTATATTATTATTATTATTGTTATTATTATTATAGAGGTTCTTATTTCTTTTCTATGAGAAGTACATGATTCAGCAGGAGAAGCCAGAGCTGGTTGGCACTATGCCTGTTGTGTGGCCCACCCTCCTTGATCTTGGGCGGGATGAGTGTAAAAGAATACTCCGCAAGCTTGGTGAGTTATTTTGGGATCTCTTGTGCACTCTTGTGCATCTCTTAAGCACCTCTGCTGATATATTTCACTGTATTGTTTGAACTGTTGAACTTCCAATGGCAAATTTGGCCTGTTTGAAATGCAAAGATCAGGGCTGTAGTCTGAAGCCTGGAGGTGATTCCATGGCCAATGGTGTTACTGTATGTGTGCAGAGCTGGAGGCGTATGCTGGGGTCATAAGCGCTCTCCGAGCCCAAGGGGATCTCACCAAGGACAAGAAGGATCTACTGGGGGAGCTCACTAAAGTGCTCAGGTAGCGTGTTTGGTGCTCATGTGCCCATGGAGCTGCTGTCTGCTTGGGTTTATCCCATGGAGCATACAGAGTTGTGTTCTTATCTGCCTGGTTAGTGGTGAAAGTAATGCTGAGGCTGTGTTTGCTCTTTAGCATCTCTACCGAGCGGCACCGCGCTGAGGTCCGCAGAGCTGTGAATGATGAGCGCCTCACCACAATCGCCTATCAGTAAGTGGCCTCCTCTGCTGCTGCTGTCTAGTGGGTAAAGTAGTGCTGTGGTAGACAGACAGACAGACAGACAGACAGACAGACAGACAGACAGACAGACAGACAGACAGACAGACAGACTGACTGACTGTCTGTCTGTCTGTCTGTCTGTCTGTCTGTCTGTCTGTACGTACGTCTGTACTTACTTACTTACTTACTTACTTACTTACTTACTTGATTTATCCTAAAGGAAATGAGGGTGTGCAGAAGCATGTACAGTAACAGCGTAGCATGAGGTTGTGAGGTCTCAGTTCCTTTGTCTCTGCCTCTGTAGCATGTCTGGACCAAACAGTTCCTCAGAGTGGTCTGTGGAAGGACGCAGACTTGTGCCCTTAATGCCCAGGCTGGTTCCTCAGACGGCATTCACAGTGACTGCCAATGCAGTGGCCAGTGCAACCGCCCACCAGAATTCAGCTCTGCTCCCCCCTGCAGAGACTGGGAATAAGGAAGGTAGGTGGACTAGCTTAAGGGTTAGCATTATGTGGAGAAATGTCCTGTGCATTGAGGTATTGCATTACGTGGAGAAATATCCTGTGCATTGAGGTGTTGCATTACGTGGAGAAATATCCTGTGCATTGAGGTGTTGCATTACGTGGAGAATATCCTGTGCATTTGAGGAAATGTGTGAAAATATTGCTCTTGTCTTTGCAGTGGTAGTTTGCTACTCCTACTCGAGCACCACCTCCACAGCCACCAATGTGTCTGCCCCCAGTGGCAGCGGTGCCCCTACAGTCAAGTCTCCCCGTCCCGCCAGCCCCGCCTCCAACGTGGTTGTCCTCCCCAGCGGGAGCACAGTTTATGTCAAGAGTGAGTAAAGTCTTCAGCAAGTAGAGACTCTGTTATACTATAGCTGCAATTGTATTCCATACTCCAGACTGTTGATTGGGATGCCTCCCTGTGCGCTTCTGTGTGGCGCAGGTGTGAGCTGTGCAGATGAAGATGAGAAACCTCGCAAGCGCCGGCGCACCAACTCCTCGAGCTCCACCCCGGTGATGCTGAAGGAGGTGCCCAAGGTCATGCCACCCATCTCCAAGACCATCACGGTGCCCGTGAGCGGCAGCCCCAAGATGAGCAACATCATGCAGAGCATCGCCAACTCCCTGCCCCCGCACATCTCCCCAGTCAAGATCACCTTCACCAAGCCCACCACTCCCACCACCAACACCACCACTCAGAAGGTCCGCTACATCTCCGACTTGCTCTGCTTTGCTTTCTTCTCCTCCAACAGCACTCTCCCTCCCCCGCCAAAGACACTAAAGTCAATGTCTCACGTGATTGTTTTCTCAGGTGATTATTGTGACAACCTCTCAAAGCTCCAGCTTTGTCCCCAACATCCTTTCCAAATCGCACAGCTACGCCGCCATGTCCAAGCTGGTCTCAACGTCTCTCACCCCCTCCAGTCAGAAGCAAACAGTTGTGATCCCCACAAGCTCCACCCCTGGCTCTGGGGCAAACACTGTTGCTGTGACAACAGTCGTGTCTTCCACTCCTTCTGTGGTTATGTCTACGATAGCCCAAGGTGAGGGGACTGCTTTAAATAGCGGTGTTATTTTGTTAATGGTTGTGGTGTGTGTAAGTTAACGGAAGTCCATTATGCTTTCTGAATTTCAGGAACAAGTGCAGCAGCTGTAAAAGTCGCCTCAGCAAGACTGCCCTCCCCAAAGACGTTGGTTGGTACTCCCACCCAGATCCTGGCCCAGTTTCCCAAGAGCCAGCAGGCCTCCAAGCCCCTCCAGCAGACCAGCCCTGTGGCATCGTCAGTGGGAGCCGCGCAGACCACTGCTACTTCCCCCATTAGCAAGCCAACCATTCAGATAAAACAGGAGTCTGGTGAGCATCTTTCTGCAAGATCTGATTCGCACAACTATTGACATGAGGCAAAATGAGAAGTTGATGTTCTTGTTGTTTTTGTTGTTGTTGGTGGTGCAGGAGTGAAGATCATCACCCAGCAGATGCAGCCCAGTAAGATCCTCCCCAAGCCTTCGTCTGCCGCCCTCCCCAGCAGCAATGCCTCCCCCATCATGGTGGTCAGCAGTAACGGAGCCATTATGACAACTAAACTGGTGTCCACACCTACAGGTGGCAATTCTTTTCCTTGCAATCCTGGTTAGCATTAGATCAGACAGCTCACAAAGTACTTTATTCTGGGATGAGGCCTAAAATCATCAATTGATTGCTTGGACAGTCCACTGTTTGTTTGTTTGTTTTTTTGCCTTATTTTGTCTCACTTGTGGAATATTATGAGCCCCCACATACTAGCAATATGGCATTTCCAGCCAAGCAAGGCAGGATTGGACCTGTGTTAACTGGGCCTTGGTCCTGCTGGAGAGATTTTCTTGATTGTTTCTCATTGGCTGAACCATGAGTAAGCCCCTCCCTAGACTAGAACCACTGGCCAGATCGCGTGTCTGTCTATATAACTTCCACAGGAGAGTGTAGTTGAGGCAGGGGCCTTTCTCCAGAGCAGAATGGACTTGCTGCTGTATGTGGGCTTGGGGAATCAAACCCAAGCCAACTAGTTGTCAGTCGGTGATGTTACCGCTGCTCCACCACACCTGCAAAAACTTTTCTCTTCTTGACATAAGTCACAGTCACAGATAACAGGTTACTTATTTAGTATTTCTAAGCTTTTTCTTAGGCGGCATTCGGACTGACATGCTTTTTTCACCTCCATGCAGTCAAATTCCGTTGTTTCCCTATGGAAAGATGCAACATGACCATTGCTGCTGGCCTTGTGTAGAATATAGGCAAGGCGCAGGATGAAAAACAACTGAGGTGCCTAAAAACGTGAGCCGTTAAAAATAGTTAAACTTTTGAGGTTGCGTTTTCTTTAACAATGGGTCATTGCATAGCTGCCAGTCATGTGCATAATCAGTTTCAAGCGTGCATGTTTTTGATTCTCACTGCTTAACAACCCTCGTGTATTTGGAGGTGAAAAGCGTGTTGGGTCTGGACAGCGCCTTATGCTTCCACTTGCACAGTCACTAACCAGTAGCACTTGCTCAGCTTTGATCCCTGATAGAGGGTCTTATAGGTCTTTAAGTTCTTGTCCTGTAGGTCATAGGTCTCTTCTGAGTCTCAGTTCTTGTCCTATAGGTTATATAGGTCTCTTCTGAGTCTCAGTTCTTGTCCTATAGGTCATATACGTCTCTTCTGAGTCTCAGTTCTTGTCCTATAGGTCATATAGGTCTCTTCTGAGTCTCAGTTCTTGTCCTATAGGTCTTAGGTCTCTTCTGAGTCTCAGTTCTTTTCCTATAGGTCTTACGTCTCTTCTGAGTCTCAGTTCTTGTAGGTCTCTTCTGAGTCTAAGTTCTTGTCTGTAGAATGGCTTTTCCTTGTCTCATGAGAAAGAAATCAGCTCTTGTGCTCTAAACTCTCCTATTCCACCTATTCCATCCTATGGAGAATAAGGTGAAACAGACATGGAGAAGAAAACTTCAGGATTTTGAGCTCCAACTTAAATGGGTTGACACAGTCTCAGCAGTGAGGACAAATGCTTGCTTTGATAAATTAAAGGTACACTATGCAACATTTTAGGTTAATATATCAGCGTCGTAGTCACTTTGATGGTTAAATAGTTCATTTCCGGGGTGAATGAAAGCTATTTCGCTGCCGTCAACCCCTTCCTACCGGCTTTACCGCATATATGCAATTTCAAATGACTCGCCCCGTGCCCATAGGGCAAAGCGAAACTAAAACCAAAATGAAGCTGAAATCGTGTTTATTACCTTATTAGTCAACGTAACTCC
>JASCQY010012925.1:0-22646 GCA_030264315.1 Sardinella tawilis
GATCCTTGTGTGGAGCTCAGTGAAACGCCTCTGGTGGAGCATGGCGGAACTACAAGGATCTGGCGAGAGTCAGGTTACATGTAGCCCTGTTGTTTCATGTTGCTAAGTGCTGTTGATAGGTATGAGAATAACAGATTTTCATGCACGATAGACCACGATAGACTGCTGTCGTTGTGATAGCTATCGACAGCTCTTGGCAGCCTCAGACAACAGGTTTTTGACCATTTGTTGTTCATTTTCACACCTGTATCCTTCCGCCTAAGAGTTTAGAAACAGTCAGGCTCGGATGATAATCTGGCATACCATGCATTTGCCCGGTGAGCCGACATGCTATTTGTGCCGATAAACCCTGGTTTATATTATTATTTTTTTTATATTGGTCTGACCGGCCCATGACCAGTAGATCACACAGCCCAAACACACCCGGGCCGTTCGCTTTGGTTCCGCCTACAGGCAAAAAAAGGCCTCCCTCTAAGTTCTCTAACCACCAGCCGTTACACACTGACTGACAGGAGACTGGCCCAATCATGAAACATCTCCCCCCTTTGGCTTGGTGCGCCAGTGAGCAGTTTACTGATGGGTGAACGACACGTTATCAGTTAGAGATGGAGAGAAAACGCAAGGGTGACACAGAAAAACTTTGAGACAAAAATGTGCGAAAATCACTGATATGTTTGCCACAGCAGGGCCTTCATCAGCTCCCATCGCTGGAGCATGTTCTTGAACCTGCGGTAAGCTGGACTACTGTCAGAACATGTAGGGTATGAAACACAATGAGTAGGATAAAGCCCCCCAACCTCTTGATGAATGTGAATAAAGTTGGTTAGTTTTGCTGGTGGAATTAGCCAAAAAACGTTCTTACCATTAGCATTTTAATTTCTTATTATATTATTGTCCTGCAAATATAGCCTAACAGTTCCTTATCCTCTTAGATGGTATGGACAATAGGCTACATAACTGATAGAAAATCTCACTTTTAAAAATTATATAATTTTGTCTATGTTAGGGCGATGTGAATGCAGCTGCAGGTGTTTGTACATTCCAGTAATTCTAGCCTATAGGCATATTTAAAGCCACCACTCACAAAAAATGTGAGTGAAAAGTGAAGAGTTAGCAGCACTCTCATTTTCTTTGTTCAGCTAGTAGCCAAGTCCTAGGATAAGTCCCTATTTAGGCCTGGAAAAAAATTAGCTACAGTAGGTGGCTTAAGACAATGTAAGTTAGCCTACAATGAAAGAAAATAACACTTTTTAAAAGGAGATAATTTTGTTCACTGTTATGTCAATGCAGCTATGTGTTTGTTTATCAAAGAATCCAATAATTCTGGACCTGACTGCATCACCCCACAGGCTGTATGTCCTGTTGAGATAGGTTGGGATGTGATATCAAATGAGGAGAAGATATCAGTGAAAGAGAAGAGACTGTAAGAGAGGAGAGAGTTGGCCAGAGTGAGGAGAGAGTCGACAAAAGTGAGGAGAGACACGGGGAAAAATAAGAAAGCAGAGAGCAGGGGGAGGACAGGCTACTGTAGATTACTTTGCTTGTCAAGGTATGGTGTTTTAAAGAATTGCACAATTGCGCCGAAAAGACTGAAGACTGATGCCAGGGCCGTTTTTTTTTTTTGTCCCAGTCCGCCCCTGGAAGCAGTAAAATTAACGATGGAAGCCACACTTCGCGATGATTTTTGTAAACATTATTGAGGTGCATTACTTCAAGGGTGCCCATATACAGTAGGCTACATAAAGCCTAGGCTGTTACTCGTAATGTTATATACTGTTAAAAGATATACTGTACTCACATGATTCAGAAAGACTTTCCTCTCTGTAGGATCAGTGGGAGGATACAGATTAAGTAGTTCCTTTGAATTCCTTAGACATTCAGCAATCTTCCTTGATAGTATTGGCAAAATTCTCTGAAACACACACACACACACACACACACACACACACACACACACACACACACACACACACACACACACAATACACAATCAACTCTGAATTGATCTTGACTGTGCCCAACCATTAAGATAATGCAGTCTTGTGCAATTTAATTGGGCAATCATTCTCTTATAGCTACAGTGTCCTTCAGATGATGCTTATCTTAAAGATCCCATGCCATACCTCTTTCAATCTTTTTTTTATAATCCTTGGTGTCCTTTGATCGAATTTGAACGATTATTTGCGTTAGAAATCTATTGGATGGCTTATTTCAAGCCATTCTAGGATGCCCAAAAAACCCGGTAGAAAGACTGAATTTGTTTTTGCTTTGATAACGTTTTACAACATTAGGTTCAAAATCAAGTAAAAAAGTACCCACAGATTGTGCGATTTACTGGCAAAGTTCCACACTGTGTCATTCACCTGCATGTAGCGTGCCTAACCTGTATGACCTGCAACACACAACACAGTCATTTTCTCCAAACCCAAACGCAAGAACGTAACTTTGTGCTGACCATTGGGGGGGGGGGGAATTTCTCTATAAAAATAAATATTTATTTATTTATTTTGCACACCAGCAGACCACCTACGTTTTTGCTAGTCGGTTCTACAGTGCTGTTTTGTATATACCAGATAGCGAAAATATGGTGAAATAGAGGCGGACCATCAGAGAACCAACAAGCAAAAGGCCAGCGCCATGCTCTCAGAGGAAGTTTGAGTGTTCCATGGAGACACTCATACTACTCATATTATATACAATTCATCATTTTATCTGAAATGGATGTGCTCTTTGTTTTTATTTAAGAAGCCACTTTTTATAGCAGTTGTAGCATTTGTGAGATGCACAACAAATGAAAAGATGCCGGAACAGTGCATAATGCCATCTACTGTACCTTGTGTATTCTTGATTGATTTTATTGTTATTTTTTTCCTTTAGTTGATTGGACAGGGGTAGAACTTGATATTTTACTTGATTTTCATGGTTTAGTGATCTTTTATGTCCATTATAAGCCTATGGGTGAATATTATGGATGAAGAGGGTAAACATTTTAACTGATATCCTGATATGTCCTCTCAAACCTTATCCAGCTAATTATTTAAGCTGGCAACAGACCTACCGACTTTTTACCTCGATTTTGACATAATGGAACGTCCAGACCAGTCGTAGGTAGTCCGAGGTAATCGACAGGAGTCGCGGTGTCAGTCAGGACAAGAGTCGTTATGTGTGTTTCAGTGACCGATTTGAAACGTTGCGATTGTTTCCATTGTTGACGAAATTACGACCGAGTCCGACTGAATCAAACATGTTTGATATGATCTTAACCAGTACGTTCTATGGTCGCTATGATACCTATTATGACAGGTTTGATTTAAGGGGGGGTCATGCCCCCCGTAACCCCCGTGGAAATTACACCCCTGCCCAAACATCTTACAAAATTAGGCTTGAAATGATGACAGGTAATTCCCCCCAAAATATCAATGATTTCAGAAAGACATAATGACCGTTTTATTAGCAAAATTCCACACATCTCATTCCCTTGTATGCCAGGACCACATGTTACTCTGTCTTGCCATAATAGCACTCGGAATCCGGTTTCTGGAGAGGGTGGTTACGAACTGAAGTGGGCAGGACCAAGATCCACGCTACATAGAAGAGATGAATTATCGAGATTGGCTACATTTTTCTGCCTTAAATTTACTTTCTATAGGCTTTTACATATAGCAGACAAACTGCATAGATTTTAAATTTACGACAGGTCACACATTCTGACCGAGTTTATTTGTAACCTGACTCTCGCCAGATCCTTGTAGAGGCGTTTCACTGAGCTCCACACAAGGATCTGGACTCGAGGGCAATGCAAACTCCTTCAAGGCAGCAAGAAATAATGAACCAATCAGGATCGTCGAGCGAGATTTGGATTGATGTGACGTAGTGGACAAGTGACGCTCTCATTAGTGGTTGCAATGTGAGTGGTTGTAGTAGCATGTAAATCAAGGGACGGACAAGTGGTTTATCCAATCATATGAAAGGATTTTTGAAAACTGAAATACATCTCCTATTGAGCAGTCCCAGATCCTTGTGTGGAGCGAAACACCTCTGGTGTAGCATGGTGGAACTACAAGGATCTGGCGAGAGTCAGGTTAGGTTATTTGAGCAAACAATAAGAGAAATGGGATTTAATGGCATGGGATCTTTAAAACTACTTACTTTGATGTGTTCCACTAGTTCTTGCGCCAGTTTGTTTGCAAGGTATGATATTGTGGCCTTTTCCTCATCATAAAGACGGCTATGAAGCAAACATGGAAAAAATAAGTGTAAATACAGACTAGTAGTCTAAAACATCCTCCTCTCTTTGTCTTTCAAACAGAACATACTGGAAATATATCTATTTAAAAAAATTGCTGGTTATTAAATGTATATTCCAGTACTTTGTACTTTCAGGCCCTTGTCTGGGTTACCGAGGATACGATAGTGTGGTTGCCATCTCAGCTATTTGACTAATTTAGAATCACTTCTGCCTGTGTTAGAATGGCTAGCTGTGTGCACACACAATCCTGTCCTTAAAACAACCCTACAACTCAGAGTGGTTCGTAGACTAGTGTTCACTGATATTCCAAAACAAGTGTCATAGTGAAATACTATTTCTGATGTGTTTGTCATGTCACTTTGTAAATGAACTTCCTTTTCAGATACCTCACAACTGTGTTAACATCTGCTCAGGCACGGACTGATAATCTGGCATACCACCATTTGCCTGGTGGGCCGACGTGCTATTTGTAATATATTAATAATATATTATTATTATTTTTTAATATTGGTCTGACCAGCCCATAACCAGTAGATCACACAGCCCAAAGACACCCCAGACCGTTCGCTTTGGTCCCGCCTACAGGCAAAAAAAGGCCTCTCTAACCACCAGCCCTTACACGCTGACTGGCAGGGGACTGGCCCAAGCATGAAACATCTCTCCCCTTTGGCTTAGTCGTAAGGAGAAGATATCAGTAATGGAGAAGAGACTGTAGAGGAGAGAGTCGGCCAGAGTGAGGAGAGAGTCGACAAAAGTGAGGAGAGACACAAGGAGAGATAGAAAAGCAGAGAGCAGGGGGAGGACAGGCTACTGTAGATTACTTTGCTCGTCAAGGTATGTTGTTGTAAAGAATTGCACAGTTGCGCTGAAAAGACTGAAAAGGTGTGTTATGAAATGATATGGGCCAATCTGATCCAAAGGCCGATTTTTGTCCCAGTCCGCCCCTGCAGCCGCTCAATACTTGAATCTGAAGCAATGCTCATCCAGACTACTTGATGGTGGAGTAATATCAGCATGTGTCTCTTCCTATTGACCCCTCCCACACACGTGACCTTCATTATAGCGGCTGCCATTTTGGACATGTCGTGGACTGCGGTTTGAATGCTATGGAAACGAAAACGAAAAATAAAAACGGAAAAGGAAATGCAGAAAACACCTTCATTGTCCAGCGATGTAGGGCATTGACAGGGTGAATGACGTTTAGCCTACTTGCTTCCATCTGGATTGTTCACTGACGTTCGGAAGTGCACCATGATCTCATCATTTACTGACTTCACCCATCATGATCTGTACCAGTATGTCATTAACCATCCATCGCCATACACAGGTAACGTTAGTTTCATCAGTGATCAGGATAAGCTAAATGTTATGAAATGTCATTGAAATAACTGCTTAATGTGTTGAGAAATGGCCCCTGTCATAAATATACCAGAATGGCAATGACCAAGCACTGTAAAGGGTCGGTGTCTGTGTTGTAGTAGTGTTAGTAGGCTACTAGCTAACCCTTTGAGACCGAGAGGCGTAAAAGCGGCCGCGGCTGCGCCTGTTATTGCTCCGTTAACTGAAACAGCAAAAATGGACCTTTCCAATGGTATTAGCCACTAGGTCTTACGATGAGCGGTTCGCGAGATATTTTGAGTTGAATTTAAATGCCAAAATTCATGTCACTATACAGTTCTATGTCCATGTCATACCCATTCTTCTCTGTGAAGTATCTAGCGATTTCATTACTCCCCTATGGCTAACTGCATATCAAAATAAAGTCCTGCTTCCAACTTTTGATGTTTTATCGAATATCCACTGGGATGGGTCAATAGAGAATAATGGGATTTTCTAAATGCCAAATAACACATGACAAAAACAGTATTTTGTTATGACACTTTTGGAATATCAGTGAACAGAACTCAATTTTTGTTCAAAAATGAAAGATAACAAGCTATTTTAGTGTCTCTCTCTGTATATAGGCTATATATATATATATATAGATATATATAATTTATTTTAATATATATGTATACACACACACACACACACACACACACTGTATATACTGTATATACAGTATATACACACACATACTATATATATCGTATCCTATCACGGCTCAAGTGTGTCATTACACGCCTTCTCAAAACCACAAGTATTCCAAGAGACCAGCAGCTTTAATAATATACTAAACTAATGATCACTGTATCATGGGATTTCAAGTAGTAAAGCTGATGTCGTTTTTGAAGAAAACATGAATTCAGAGTACAGTAGGACACCTGAAATACTGGTGCTGTTTGAAGAAGTCAACCTCCATCCTCTTCGCCTCAGCCAGAGGGATCCTGTCCTGAATTTGTTGCTGGCCACGGCATTTCACAACTACATAGCCTTTTCTCAGATCAATGACTTTATTGTCAACTATATCCACAATTTTCTTTTCTGTGCCATGATCTACGAGGTCTGGTTTGGTTAAAATTCCTGCAGACAGAGATCAGTGAAATTAGAATATATACAAAGCTTCTCATCGTAATTAATCAAATTAAAAGGCCATTATCTAAAGTTCTTTCCCGACTAGGATCAACTTCCTGGGCCATTTTGAGAGCTTCAGTTGTTGCAATATCGACATTGCATGGAACCACCACCAAGATGATAGTTTCATTTTTTTGGATATATTTATGAATGAGCTTTTTAACCTTCAACAGATAAGAGAGTGGTTTATTTGATCCAGTGAAAACAGTTTTAAAATATTTCAGATATTTCATTCTCATCCGCTAATACAGCAATCCGTAGACTCAACAATAGGTGTATGCTGACATGCAAGGTTAAATCATAAAAAATATGAATTAAAAGTCACCAGGTCTCCAATGTTCTCAGGTTGCCCATTTACAGGGACCCGGACAATTCCAGGTAAGTCTATCAGAGTGAGATCGCATACATCAGGTGACATGATCTCCAGACTGATGAGCTCGTCACTGATCCCAACACCATCACCAGCCAGCTCATTCTGGGCTAGTGAATATATTAAAACAGGGATGTGCCATATATCAGCACCCATGAAGGACAAAAAATAACATTTCAGATAATCAATTATAAATAAATTCTTTGATTCTTGAATCAAATTGATGAAGCTCTGACTTCTAGACAAACGAGATTTTGATTTAGTAGGATATTAATAGGCTATTCAGCATTTCTAAACCACAAAGTAAAATATTATGAGCAATCCGGCAGTTATCCAAGACTGACTTACTTCCCAGGTAAACATTTTTGGTTCTGGGAACATTCCAGGAATGTACATATTTTAGGTACGGGAACATTCTGTGAAGGTTACTTTTGTTCCCTTAAGGAATGTTTTTTTTTAAATGAAAATACAATGCTAGTTTGCAACGTTAGTTAGACATAACAAGAACAGTACTAGAAGGTTAGCAAAACAAAAAATCATGATTCAAGAGTAAAAAAACGCCTCACACGGGTTGCTTGTTGGGGTCATTTGGGGTCAACATTAGTTGGGGATGATGGTGGCACAGGTGGTAGAGGTGCCATTCAGCAACCAGAGGGTTGCAGGTTTGAGCTCCACTCTGCCTGACCCCATCGAAGTGTCCTTGAGCAAGCACTTAAACCCAAATTGCTCCCAGTGGTAGGTTGGTACCACTGGTGTGTGAATGTGAGCCAAGTCAGCCAAATGCATAAATCTAAATGTTTGTTAATGATGGTCATTTGCAATAAAATACTGTATATGATTCAGCAGATACAGTAAGACACACTGTGTGGGATATGAACCCACTCACACACCTGTGTGACATTTATGTGCAATTCCACTGTGTTTTCTATGAACACCCAATACAAACCAGCATGGGCAAGTGTTTTATTCTTAAAGATCAATTTTGGGCTGGCTCAACTGTCTCTGATTGTTCTGCGGACTTCGATATGCTACATTTTTGGAGAGGATATAGGCTTTCTAGGAGTGGACACCAACAATTCAGCACAATGTTCCGGGAACGTTCCGACACTGTTTCATAATCGGAATAGGCCTTCCAAAAAATAACTAAGTGAGAACGTTATGTGATGGGCACAAAATAACCATAACATAACGTTTGACTTTCTGGTTTCTAAAACGTTAGGGGAAGGTTGTGAGTTTGACAACCTACAGCTAACGTTCTCTGAAAGATTTTAGAAAAAAGTAACCATAGGAGAACCATGGGCTAATTTTTTTTTTCTGTGTGTTTAGGGTATGGTTTATTTTTGGTTTCTGTAACGTTCCATGTTAGCTGGGTCAGACACAGCTCAATCCACTATTATGTTATAATATTCAAAAACTACATCCCTCCCTGCCAATGACAAGTCCAGTGTAAATTAACCCTAGTGGTTTAGTTCACCAAGTTCTGTTATATGCAAGATATGCAAGATGTGATACAATGAAGACCATAAAATGAAACCACATTTATCACATCTCATTCTACGCTTTCACACATATGAACAGGAACACAGATGCTTAAACTTTGATCATCACAAAGTATTGGTACATTAGGCAGCCACTTGTGGATGACAAAGTACCTTCAGCTAAATAGCAATAAAATTGTTTTGCCAAATGTTGGCTCAAAATTAGCTGGACACATTCTCCCTCTCCATGCCTGCACCCTACCTTACTTCACACAAGTCAAGAGCCCAGGTGTTATAAAACAGTAAGCTCTACACACCAGTACACACAAAAGTGTCTTTCTCCAAAGCCTAGCATGAACTACCACATAAAATAGAAAACCTTATTCAACTTACCATTAATGACATAGGTCTCAACCAGAGTGGGATCTGTGAACTCAATAGCCTTGTCTCTATAGGAGATCATTGCTTGCAAGGACATGCCTCCCTTCTGCCGTCTCAACTTCAGCTGTAATGGGCATCGAGTGACGATGCCTGAGGAGGAAGAGGTGATCACTTCTGATTCAGCCATGTCTGATATGTGAACATGCAGTTAGTGAAATAAGGCATGTGTGCATTTGAAAGTGCATATAAATGTAATGTGTTGTTGTGATCTGATAAGTCTGATATCTCATCTGATATCTGATAAGACCTTGAAGAATTCATGTAATAAGTGAGATATACTGTCATAGTTGGTCATCGAGTTGCAGAACATAATTGACATCTTGTTGATTTAAATGTGAAAAATTCAACTTCCAAACAGCAATTTTGTTTCTGATTCATACTCATGTCTCATGTCATCAGAGCACAATAAACCAGCATTTGTTTACAGACAGAAAAGGAGCTGAAAGCAGCTTTCCATTTAAGCTGGAAGACATGGACACAGAGGACTCCAAAGCGAGATGCCATCATAGGATGCACATTTTAAACAGCTGTAGCAATTAGGCCTACCTTTTCTCAATTGTTTAAATTTTACACAAACATAACCAAATCAAGGCAATCTAAACTGAACTTATTCAAAAGAAATTCTTTGAAGCAATGCTATCAAGACAACGAGCACCTCTGGCGGAAAAATGAACGGTGCGCTGGTGCAAGTTAGTAATGTTACACCAGTCCGGAAAGCACACTGTGCCGTCTGCATGATAAGGCCCTATGTGTTTACATAAAAATGATCTCACCGCTGCCCCTTGGGAGAGCCACTCCAGACAGTGCCTCCAACACGGAGCTCTTCCCTGAGCTCTGGTCTCCAACCACCGCTATTGCAGGCACTGGCAGATCCTCGTCAATACCATCGTAACGGAGTGAGTCAATGAAGTCTATATAGGGCCGAACTTCATTAAATATTCCCCCCATTTCTGTACTAAAGCTGGGAAAAACACAGTTAAAACACAGATTAATCACTTGTGTTTGCATTTTTAGGACTGTTTCCACAGTACTGGAGAACTTGAGAGTAAATTTCACATCTTTGTGTGTCCTCAGGCCTACAGGAACCGCCTTTGAGTGTACTGTAGGTTTCCACATGGATTATATAGACCAACATTTTGGCACAACATACAGTAATTGTCCCAACAAATATTTTAGCAAACTCGTTCATATTGTCTCTGGTGTGCTTCCAAAAGCAGAGCCTATTTCTCTAGGATACTGGAAACCAGTTTAGACATGCTACTGTATAATTTGATTGTCTGAAAGTTTTAGAGGTCTCCAAAATGATGCATCATATGCATTAATAATGCATTATCATGACCATCTCTAACGCAGTGCTGATACAGAACAGTGGGCCTAAGCTGGCAAATTCTGTTCAAAACAGGATACAGGAAGCAGGCATACAGCATGTTCTGTTGTGCCTGTGCACTTTATTGTTGTCTTGTCCTGTCCTGATACTTGTCTGCATGGGATAGTGGGAAACGCAATTTCAATTCCTTTGTATGTGTAGTAAAGAAATTGACAAATAAAACTGACTTGACTTGACTTGACAGAGCAGGGGTATCACAGAAATTGACAGTGAGCAGTCAATGGGGCAAATCAACCCAAATGAGTAATCTTTCCTCTGTTTGCTAATCATGATCATTATATCAGTAAGGCCTTAATTTAAATTGATGGCAGCAAATTCAGATCAATGATTAATTGACCTTGGTATTTATATTTTTGATGCTGATATTGATTATTCCAAATAAGGAATACAAAAAAAGATTCTCTACTTACACGCCTCCATTTTTTTTAATCCATTGCATCCGATTATTCCACTTCTTCATGCTTGATGCCCTTTTGGCACAAAAGTATGATATGGAGATGCTACAGTAGGCTACATGATCTCATTATAACCGCATTGCAATCAAGAGAAATGGCTTTTTTGTATAAATAATCAAATAAATGGACTATAGTTAGGCTATTTCTTCATAATTCAAAATCCATAAATATGAATTTGTTCTCATAATATGTTTTAATTCCCTATATTTCTTGGTAAAGGGGGGGGATCTCCCGAATCCATATAGGATCCATATACTGTAAGTCACTTACACAATGCCGAAGTATCCTTTGCCAAGAAAACGTACTAAATACAAAATTGTGTCTTCCTAATGCACATGCACATTACTACCTGAATTCCGTTGAATTTGAAGTCAAGCATAACAAATGAATCTACACTGTAAATTTAATACATTTAGCTTCTTCCAATCTGAGTGACATAGGTTGTGACTGATTTAGCAGCTCTCAATAGTCCAGTCCAGTTCAAAGCAAAAATGGTTAACTGAACAAATTCATGGTTTACTGGTTTCATAATTTATGGTTTGCTGACTTTTTACTGAATTTTCGAATTCTGTCATTCTGTCATGCTTTAAAACCACAACAATTGGAACTTCAAGGTTATATGAATCAAACAAAGCAAGTGAGAAAGTACTGATATTACCTTTATAGGTCCCAGCAACTGGCTGTTTTTAGTCCCAGTCCGTCTCTGCCAAAATGGGAGCAGGGCAGGCTATCCTTCAATTCACAGCGATACACACAGTACTGTAAGACAAGACGACCTATCAGAAACAGTTTTACTCTCATCTTTGTCCAGCCACACTATTAACCCCTGAATGGTTGATGTTTGCATCATTTGTTTGCTCTAAACAGATTGTATTATTTACGTAAAAAAAAAAATATTGTTGGAAAAGTGTTTCAGAGAGTTGATGGAAAATTTTCTTTACTGACTGAAGAGTTACTGTTCTGTAATAACAGTGGGCTAGTCGCCATGGCCACATTGTGTTGATGCACATGACTTTTTGCAAATGGCAAAAATGGAAAAGATGGAGGGGGATGCAGACTTTTTCATTCTAGAGCTTTACTGCCTACTTTCTCACAAACTGAGGGACGTTATTATGTCTCACTGATAAAAAAAACATATTGTGTGGTAAAAATGGATAAATAATACAATAAATAACAATTAAAGCAGTACCAGATTTTTTTGACTCCAGAACTTGCATGAAATGATATTTCAAGCATCTGCCCTGGCTATATGACAAACAGTAGTCTGAAAACGACTTCTGATATGGAAATGAAATCATTTATTTTGAGGTGGGGGAAATGTTGGGATTGGAGATCTGAGTACTCCGGAACCATTAACCATGCAGGATACAAGAACGCCACATGTATGCATCATTGGATCCAGGATCTCCTGTTTATGTTGATATGTGGCTTCCACAGGGTAAGTAAGAAATCAGGAGACAGAGAAGAATGGTCATGACATGGACGGAGAGCTGTAATAGTGACATTCATTTTGATATAAATTCCATGTTAATTTTCTTGCAAACTGTTCATCACAGAAACTAGTGACTAGCACAGGGGTGGGCAAACTAAGGCCCGAGGGCCACATGCGGCCCTCTGCTGTTTCATGCGGCCCGCCATGAAGTCAAAAAAATAAAACTGAATATGTCTGTTGTTACATTAACCAAATATTATACATCCATCACACAGTATGGTTTCAGAACTGGTGTGCCATGTTTGTTAATAGTATCATCAAACATTGTACTTTTGCTAACTCTGATCGAATAAATTGGATTTAACCTCTTTTTCATTTCTTTTATCATGGCATATAAGCTTACCAGTCTTAACAGCTTATCAAACAATATTTACTGCTTTTTATATTATAAAGAAATGCAACGAATATTACACAGAATTGAGTTCAGCCTTTTGGTCCGGCCCTCCACAATATTTTCTGTTTCTCATGTGGCCCATGGAAAGAATAATTGCCCACCCCTGGACTAACACCATTGGAAAAGTCCGATTCTGCAGTTTAATTTGCTATGTGATGTTTGTGTGACAAAAGCTCAGCTAGTAATCTGACAGAGAAGAATGGGTGCAGCCGTCAGACGCATGGGTGCAGCCGTTAGACGCATGGTGAGACCACGTTTTTTCGTTTTGTTTCTCAGCCAAATTGCCTTGCCTCCATGGGACGGATCAAAAGCTTTGCTGGGCTGTATCCGGCCCCCGGGCCGAGGGTTCCCCACCCCTGCCCTAGATATAGCGCCTGGCTCTACAGTACATAACATGACCGTCGCGTACTACTGCATTTGCCATTTTGAGAAAATGAATGTCTATTCATACTCTTGTAACCCCTTTTTAACAGGAGCAAGACACCCAGCACAGTGTATGCTACCTAGAGTTACACTAGATAACAATAATCAATGGCGCGTCAGGATCCTAAATTCCCAGCGGTGGAATGGTGGACTGGCTGAAGTTCCTGATACCATTAAATAGGCTTAATCTTAAGCTATGTGTAGTAGTGATGCTATAATAGGAATATAAATGATTACAAGTGAAATAGTTACAAATTCAGTAGTGCGGTACCTCCACTGTGGATAATACTACACTTACCTTCAAGCTAGTGTATAATGTATCTCCCCAGAATACTATAATTATACACAGTAGGCTAACACAATGGTGCACAATGCACAATGGTGAGAGTAGAGCTAAGCTATAGGGTAATCAGTTACAATATTAAACTAGAAACAGCACTCTTCAATAATAATGTGGAAATGAGCTGCCAACACCCAAGATATACTGTACACTGTATGTAGTAAAACATAATAATACAAAGTTTATTGAAGTGATTATATGATAATAAAATAAAAGAAGTAAAATAAAAGATGTCTAATGATTAATAGGAAAAACACCTGACAGAGACGGAAGTGAAAACAATTTTCACCTCCCTAGAGCAAACAGTCTCGCTAAAGTCAGGATAGAGAGAGTCCAGGTGAAAATTGTTTTCATCTCGTGAGGAGATGGAATCTTCAGGTGCCTCGCAAGTTCGCGGGCATCAAACATTTACACATTACCATTGGTCATTTACAAAATTCAAATAAAAACATACAGCAGGTATACAGGTGATTGGACAATACATTTTGTAACATTAGAACAGTGAAATACTGTAGATCAAGATATGAGGCATTATGGTAAATGGAGTTAATCAAAAAATACAATACAATAAACAGTATCAAGTATTAATGGCCTCATTTTAAAGGTCCTTACACTCTTGACACATAGGCCTACTGTATTTTGGATGACAAGTCTTACAGATTTGCCTCTATGAGTTCTGCACGTCAATACACAGAGTATAGTGTTCACACATGTTCACAGTCTGAATTCCTTCTTTAACATAATGGTTTGTGTAATCAAGTCCAAGAGGTGAAGATATCCTGGCAGACAAAAATAGTTTACATGCTATGTGCCCAGTAGTTCTTTATGCCCACCAAGCTTCATAAACCTCATGGCACTGACACCTTAGACTGACAATACTTTCCCAATTAAAAAATCAGGCAACTTTTTGTCTCTGAATGGGTGGCACTACACTACGAAAAGGTGGTCAACAGGTGGTGTTACACGACACTTCACTGCAGGGGACTTGTTAGATGTAGCTTCTCAAGACCTAGGTACATTTTTTTTGTTTTTCATTTTTTTTCATCTGTCAATAGGTGCCACTATGCCACACATCGGTATTTGAAGGCTTGTTGGATGTAGTTCCTTGAGACCTATGTACAATTTCATTTGTGCGGGTAGTACAGTTGTCGAGTTATTTCCCCAGAAATTGTGTTGGACCAACCCATGTTCTAGGGGGCTTACAGTTGGAGGGGGGAAGCGGCCCCTTCTAGGAACAAATGCTACTAGTTGCTAAAACTCAAATGGATCTACATGTCTAACGAGTTTCACAATGCCCCGTGTTTCAGTGACCTGGGAATGGATGACTGAAAATCACTGAAAAAAAGAAAAAAAAAGAAAGAAAAAAAATAACCCAAACCTAATAACCCAAGCCATAAACCTAACAGAATCATAACTTATATCTCACCAGAGAGTTTAGAAGGAGCAATATTTAAGAATCTTTGATCTCACCCTTCCAAACTCTGCATCTTAGAACACTGCTATTAAATATCATCCAATGATTATGCCACAATTTCAGCCATACACCCAGGTTAATTTCTGTGACAGCAAATTCTTAACTTTTTCATATCTATACTACCCTACAAAATCAATAATTAAAGTAATTTTAAAGGCAGCAAAGGCTAATGTGGGTCAGACAATTATAATTTATCAGAAACAAGTTACAAATCCAATTACAGATATAGTGAATAATGTATCAGCAGTGTTGGAGTTAATCAATTACGTCATAAAATTACAAAACAAGAACTTGCGCCACCTCAGCATGATCTCACCGTAAAGGGCTGTTGAGGTGTTGAAGTCTGACACTGTGGCTGTGTTGAAGGAATTTGAAAAGATTCTGAAAGCAGTCAGTGTGTAATACAAACTTAAAAACTGAGAATGATTGACAGTTGAGAATATTCATCAAAAATGTACAAAAGTAATCCAAAAGTAATGAAATGTGAGTAGTTACATTACTTTGTTAAAGTTATTGAAATAGTCACACTACTATTACATTTAAGAAAGGGCTGTAATTGTAACATTACATTTCCAACAGTAACTTTCCCAAAACTGGAAATCAGACACCACATGTATCTGCTTGATATTGAAATATCACAGATATTCATAGCAGAATCTAAATGGGTGAAGCCCTGGCTTATGTAAGGTAATGTGTACTTTAAAGGAACTTTTTTATATTTATGCATTTGTATTATGCCCAAGTACTATTCAAGAAAACGCATATCATTTTCTTCTCAGTGTCTTCAGTATTTAGATTGACATTATTAGCATAGCTTAGCACAATCACTAGAAGTACATGGTACCATAAGCATCAAGCTAAAGGTGTCCACTTGATGAAATTAAATATGCACTTTGGTGAATTTTAGGTCATTTTTAAAGTGCTTTGGAAATAAATTTGATGATGTTTTCGTTTGGTACCATAGACTTCCATTGGTATGTTAAATAAGCTTACACTGCAGACACATAGAGAAAAAATGCTGTGTTTTCATGTTCAACTAGGGGTTGACTACAGATAAGCAATTTCCCAAAATAAGGTGGCGTATCCCTTTAATTGTTCTATAGGAATCAAAATCATGAATTCTTGAAGAACTTTTTCCAAAAATGTATAAAGGCCATAATGATATTCAAGCAATGCTGGCATAATTGCAGTTGAGTTAGCCTAATGTTATCTGTGATTTTATTAATAATAATTGAATATAAAAAAACATCCTTTGAAATGTTTGAAAATGGAGGTATAATGTTTTGGAGAAGAGCTCTTCATATCTACCCATCCCATTGTCCATCTTGGCATTGCAAGCCATGGCATTAATTAGAGAGGGCTGGTAATGGTGTGTGTGTCTGTGTGTGTGTGTGTGTGTGTGTGATAAATGTGATAGTCAACAGTATCCCATTTCTCTGGATGATAAACGAGTGGAAATGGGGCGTTAGAGGAAACGACTGAGTTTCTCCTGAGCCTCAATGAGACTCTGAATGCGGCTCTGCACTTCCTTGCGGCGGCGGCCGCTATCTGACACTTCAGTCAGGGCCTTGTCCACATCTTCCCCTCTTATAAGAGTAAGCATCTCAGTGCACAGCATCAGAGCAGCCTCCTTCAAAAGGAAGTACTGAATCTGCAGCGGGATCTGGTCTGCCTGGCGCTTAATCATGATCTGAGAGACAGAACGAGAGAGAGAAAGTGCTAAGAGTGAGTTGAGGCATTTGGTCCTCCTCTGTTGCTGTTTTGGCAACATAATGTTAACACGTTATACAACAACATTTGAAAAGTTACATTTTTTATTTATTACTATTATTTTCTAATACAGTGTTGACACTGTACCTCATAGTATGCATGTAGAAGTTTAGGGTAATTTCTCATGGTTTCATAAGCACAGTCCATTGAGGAGGCCTCTCCCTCCAAATAGGGTGTGGCTTGCTTCAAGGAAACAGATTCACAATCAAGAAGACAAAGTTATGTAGTACATTTTTATGCAAGGTCAATGTGGTTGAACATTAAAATAAAAAAAAAAAACATAGACCTACAGTAAGTGACATGTCTCATGCCCAGTGAGTCATTTCGTAGAAAAACTCAAGGGAATGCACGACATGTAAGTAAAAATCAAGTGCATCTGTTCTGTACTTCTGTACTTCTATTTCTCAAAATATGGTCAACTAGTGTGTTTAATGGTTTTCTGTATCTCTAACCGATTGATTAGGCGTTTAATGGTTTTCTGTGTCTCTAACCGATTGATTAGGCTGTCACCATACATGCAGTGAGCAGAGCTACTAAGTACTTGCCCATTGGTACTAGTGAAATAATAGAAATAATAATTGTACTGGCAGATTTTAACTTAACAACAGCAATAAGTAAGTCAGTAAGTAAGTAAATACATTTGTATAAGCAACTGTGAGAAAAGGACAGGGTTGTCAAAATCTCTGGATAGCTACAGTATTTACCAAAGCATCTAGATTAGAATTTGTGTCAGTCTTGCTTGGAGTTTCTTGCTCTTCACTGCCCTGGTCAGAGGATGAGGCCTTCTGTCGAGCCCGCTTTGCACTGTGAGGGGTGCGGGATGGAGACCTGGCTCTTTTGCTGGCTGGTGTTTTTCTATGATTTTCTTCAACACAAACACCGCTCTGTCTTGGGGAAGGTGATGGTAATGCATAATCTATATTTTGGATAGTTTGAAGGTATTCAGAAAAAATGCTGTCCTGAGTATAAATCAGGCTCTCCATCTCAAATTGTTCTGTGATTCTTTCCTCCAATTTAGCCTCTTGTATTCCTTGGATTCTGTTTATTCTGTTCTGTGAATGTGTACATAAAATGAAATGAAACTCTGACATTTTCACAGATTTTATAAAGTTGTTTCAGCATGGTAAAATTATAGGATAAGGTTAAAGTTACTTTATTTTAACTGGATATTCAACTTACCATTGTGGTTAACTCCAGGAAAGGGTAATTTGAGAAGCAGGATTTTGTAACATAATTAAACTGCTTCTCAACTTTGTCTGTGGAGAATTTGATCTGTTATCCCAATTATATTAACATTTCTCTTGACAGACTGAGGGGTACATTCCTACAAAACATTGTTGGCTAACAACCATGCAATCTATACTGAAACTATACTTGGATTTTGGTGTTTCTATCCATCATTAAATCACAATGATGGTCAGAAAGTTTGGTAGATGGAAAAACTGCTGGAACAACTGAATAGTATTTTAAATAGTCATTGCTCTTATCAGTGTTTTAAGCAAAGGTGGGAGTATTCTTGCTAGTAAGTGTTCAGTAAAGACTTCTATTGTACTGAGAAGAATATCCATGCACGCAGAACTGCAGAATGTACAGTAAATATTCTACTGTATGTAAATTCAAATTTGAACCTACACTGTGTGAGCATTGGGCCCAAGTATAAATTCCAACACTTATTTTAAGTTAGTTAAAGGTTTTTAACACTTAAAACCTTGTTTTCAGATTGTTCCCGACAAAATACAATCGTTAAAATGTTATTCTTGGAACATGCTGGTGTAAGGAGAATTTTCGTTTTTTCCTGCAGTCTTCAGAATGGCAGCAATATGCACCTCCCAAATTGCTCCTAAAACGCATTAAACATTTCTTTGAAAAGACATGAAACTCACCATGGGGTTAGTAATGTTCACGGATGCACGGACACAAAAATCGTCACAAACTGTGAATTCCTTCATTACTTTTACTGCTACTAAATTCTTAGGCGGATGGATACGGGTGTGAAAATAAGTCCACGATTGATAAATGGTCAAATTGGAAACCATGCAGTTTGCAGCGATATTTATGTCAGCACATCAGTGAACATTAATGACCACTCGGTAAGTTTCATGTCTTTACAAACCAATGTTTAATGCGTTTAAGGAGCGATTCAGAGAGTGCACGTTGCTGCCATTCAGAAGGGGGCGGGTGAGCAACAGCTAGAAAATCTCGTGATAGTATTATGATTCAAAATATAAATCTTACACATTGTATTTAATCAAAAACAATCTGGAAACGAGGCTTTACGTGTTAAAAACTAAACCTTTGCTTTAAAGGATCATTTCGGTCGACTTCAACATGTAGGCTATCTTTATTGCTAATCTCGCTTTAGCCCTACCGAAGACGCAACAATTTTTGCTCCATCCCTGACCGGGTTGTAATGTTTTGTAGGAATGAACCCGTGATTAATTTGTCACTGACAAAAATGAAAGACTATTTTTAAAAAATCGTGAATCATTACTGTAGGTTAGAAAAAAAATGCACACCTCTGATGTCTCTCAAAGTTAGTAGTGCATGGTCCTTAAGTTTCATCACTGCTTCTTGTGTGACCTTCTCAAACACATCATAGTCAGTGAAACCAGGCAGCTCTCTTCCTCTATGCTGCAGGTTATATTCCTTCACCACAGTCTGTACTTCTCCATGAACTGTTTGCACATCAGAACTGCTTTAGCACATCATAGCATTCATGCATTAAAGCAATTATTTATTATGGAAAAGGACAACCAGAGGCACAAAGTCAACAAATGTTCTTTTTATCGAACAGTATATTGTTTTGTTGGTAGTACTCACATAGGATTCTGCTTTTCTCAAGTTCATTTTTCCACTTCTGATATTGTTCCCGCAGTAGCCCAAAAAGATTTCCTGTATTGACGGCTTTACCCTCTGATAATCTTTTAATCTTGTCATTGAACTCCATTAGAATCTGTTAAGAGACAGAAAATTGAGTCATCTACTGTATGTAATCTTCAATCTTCTTATGGGAATCATCCTGCTCTGACATCATAGGCCTGAATATTTGCAGCAGCCAGCAGGATCACCTTCCTAATCACTAGATGACATGCAGTGCACACAAACAAGTTGAGTTTTGCCCAACGAATTTCATCATGACATATTGCTTCCAGATGAATGACTACGACATACATGTAGGCACAGTAATGTGACGATGTAAATTTGATTTTCCCACAAACCGTTTATTGCAACAAAGAGCAAATAGCACGATTAGAGAGCTGAGTAATGTCGTCAGTAAAAATACTTACTTACATGCGTTTTTAAAACTACTTGAACAAGCTATTTCATAAACATGATTATAGACTAGAGTTAAAGTACTATTTCTAAAACTGGTAGTTCCGACCCTCGATTGTGATTGGTTGAATTGCGTTCCATGCCGTTGTAAAATCCAAGATAAAGAACGGCTCCGACCACTTTTCATTCCATTAGATTAGATTAGAAAACTTGAATGTCCTTAAAAAAGGCTATTTGTGTTACAGCACAGCATAAGACATGATGACATAGATTACAGACATCAATGCAAGACAAACATCACACAAGAGACACATAAAGTTAGCCTGGGCCCGCCCATTCCGTGACGTTATCGACCGCGCCCGCGGCCTTGCCACGGTCTGGCCAAGCATGCTATTCACAGGTTTCGGTCTCCGGAAAACACGGGAACTCCACCAGCAGACTAAGACATTTGAGGGGGGCGGGTGCTTCAAATTTGAACCACGCACTTTTTTATATTTGAGAACCAGGTTTTGTATTATGCCTGGCCAGACTATGAACGGAGCCAAAAGCTTTTGGTGGAGAACATAGGATGACGTCGCCAGGCTAACATACAGTACAAATAGTACAAATACACACCAGTGGTCATCTGCATCAACTTAAAATAACTAATAAATAAGGTAATAAATAAGACAGCAAACAGATATATGTAACAGTTATCATGGAAATGCTAAGTATGTGTCTCCCTCATCTTATTTAATTGAGTAATTGCCATAGGAGTGAATGAGTTTTTTTGCTATATTAGTTCTGATATTAGGGTTTCTATATCTGCAAGTGTCGGGAACTTCACTGAGAGTGGGTGGGTGCTGCGACATAGCAAAGTGAACAGTAGTTGCGATTGTGCGTTGCTTGGCAACAGTTCAGCGAGACGAACTATATTTCTTGGTGGAGGAATTGCTGTCAATGAATAATTCGCTACATTTCTAATCGTTGTGTCTTGTTTTCAAGAAATTATGACGGTTTAGTTAATGTGGTAACAGTTTTAGAAAAGCAATAAGCCCCTTGAGTCCATGAGTTGTGCTCATTTTACTATGGCTAAGTGCAACTCACCGTAGCTGTGGTAAAATGAGCATAACTCATGGCCTCTCAGGGCTATTGCTTACATGCATAGTCAGCCTATCCCATAACAACTCACCTATATCATTAATAGTTCTAAAGTGTCTTTGTTTATGCTATTGGAGAAAATCTGAATGTTTAATTCATTCTTGCATCCTTTTATTCTTTATGCGTTCTGACAAATGAGAAAACAGATTCATAACAGTTGGTGATTTCTGTCAACAAAACCTCCCCTGTAGCATTATCCAGGTTAGGTATCATCTCTATCACTCATTGTTGGCTAGGCTACTTTTTTGTTGTGAAGTTTTCCACCACACGCAACAGATGAGTTGGGGAGTCTGGCCTGTGCCAAAAGCGGTTGCAGTTGACGCCAAATATTATCGTCTATGTATATCCCTCAGTATTGATGATGGATAAGCATGGTAGAACGTCTTGGGCAAGACAAACTCTAGTAGAAATCTGTTGCACAGGCCAGTCCCCATATGAAATACTGTTCAAGATTTGAGGTAAATCATTCTGAATGTCTTACATTCATACAGAAACGTTTTCGGTTGTGTTGTGAATTGTACAATTGCCTGAATGTCTTTTTTTTTGAGGGAGCGAGAGAGAGAGAGAGACCTGCATTATGGGATACCACCTAAAATGGAACCTGCTGCTAGCAATCTCTGGCACTGAGCCAGGGCATGGTTGATAAGTCTGGATAGTCAGGGCTGCTGCTGTGTAGCGGACCATGGAGGGCACCACTGGCCTCATTCGAACTGAGGCTCAATTCTTTGAGTACTAGGGTACAATTGTTTTGAGGTTCAAGACCGACTCACAGAGGTAGACTGGCAGTACGGCCAGCAGCTTGTATAATGTGGTGAAAAAAATACACTGGACTACTATTCAGTGATGAAGTTGCCATAGGCTATGCTGTCACTTGTTATGTGGTCACTGTTAAATGCCATACTCACCCGAGTGAGGTACAATTCCCTTTCTTTGGAATCCACTGGAGGACCTCCCTTGTACTGACTCAACTCTTTCCTTGAGTTGTTCAGTTCTTCTTTAATCTGCTCTGACAGTGTTGGCAGAAAGTTCTAAAACACACAAACACAAACACATATACACACACACACAATAACTCATTTCAGTGCCAACACACTCTCAGAAGGTCGTAAACATTCAAACACAGACCGACAGTAATTCTATTGAACATTTACACAAAATAAACAGCAACACTAGTTACTCTCAAGGAATGCTGCGCTTCACTGCCTTAAAATCAGTAGGTGTCACCAAGGTAGTGATTCAGTCATATTCAAAGGCATCATGTCTCAATGTTCTGTACTGACATAGGGTCCATTTGATGTTAATGCAGTAGAGAATTGTCACCATTTATTCTTTTTAGATGAAAACATCAAATTTGTCATAAATAAGAAAAATTATACCACGGCTTGATCAAATTTCCTATTGTGATGCGCTATTTGGAACGTGCATTATTTTTCCTATATATGCACG
>JASCQY010013030.1:0-10395 GCA_030264315.1 Sardinella tawilis
ACACACACACACACACACACCCACACACACACACACACACACACACACACACACACACACACACACACACACACAGTATAGCTGTACTCACACAGGTATCTGATCAAAGGCATCTTCAAAACAGTCCTGCCAAGAACAGAAAATCAAAAAGGTTAGTGATGTTCAATCAGTATCATAAGTGTGTGGGTGTGTGTGTCTTTTAATGTGAGCTTTCAAGGTCTTTCTTGGGTTACTGCTGGCAACCTACCAAAACTGTTTACATAAAAAACTCACTACATTAGTCAATACAAGAGGAATAAAAACAAAATCAATGACTACAAAGCCAAAATACAGGCCTATGAACCTGTTTACAATCTGCATCGAATGTTGGTGATTACCCTTAGGGGCTGTAAATGAGAATCCCTAAAAGTAGTACAGCCTATTCTATATTCTTTAGTGGAGTAGCAATATTTCAAGTGTGTGTGTGTGTGTGTGTGTGTGTGTGTGTGTGTGTGTGTGTGTGTGTAACATGCACAGTAGCTGCAGCAGTTGCCAATTGTTGATAGGGTTTATTAAAGGAGTTGGCCAGATGTTGACTGGGCCCCAGACAGGCAGAGCTGGAGAAAGAGAGTGGCACAGTGACAGAACAGCAGATAACAGGAAAGACAGACAAACTTAGAGTGTGTGTGTGAGCGGGAGAAATAAACAGGGAGGGATAATTATAGCCCTCTTAATCGTTACATAAATCAGCAGAGCTGCTCCTGCACTAAGAAACTGTCCCTCTGTGTGTGTGTGTGTGTGTGTGTGTGAGAGAGAGAATCAATCACTGAGTGCACGTGTGCCAGCATGTCTAAATGTCTATGTACAGGGTCTTTAAATGTCAATTGACTAGCTTTAATGACTTTACTGTCCAATGGCAATGAAAAAAACACATTAAACCAAGTGTAAACGTGTGTGCATGTGTGCGTGTGTGAGAGTGTGTGTGATGTAACCATATGGAAATTTAACATCATGATTATAGTGACAGAGACCATTATTATCATCATTATCATGGTACAAAAACACAAACACATACAATCATTTCACCAAGGGCATAATATTGCTATGGTTACTTGATAATATAATCAAGGATTGGGGGCTCAAAATGATTTTCGATCAGAGGGCAGCGCCCCCATTCCCCAGTGTTAGC
Source organism: Sardinella tawilis (assembly GCA_030264315.1). Lineage (NCBI taxonomy): Eukaryota > Metazoa > Chordata > Actinopteri > Clupeiformes > Clupeidae > Sardinella > Sardinella tawilis. The sequence goes on from JASCQY010013030.1 coordinate 1,169, forward strand.
AAAATGCTCCAATGCTTTAGTGCGATCCAGGACTAAATATTGGACTATTTGGGGGGTTTAATGGTTACAGCCAACATGATCATTAAAAGCTAAAATAATTGAACTATCTTTCTTGAATTTCTGATACAGTATTTTGTTATTGTTACATCCCTCGTGTTTGTGTGAGTGTATCATTTTTTATTTACTGACATTCTGGAATTATACTCTCTGTGTTTATGAATCCAAATGCACATTTTTGCCAAAGCCGCTTTTTGCCCATCCTTTACATTCTAAACAGACTTGTGGATCTGATACACGACCTAAAAACCTCGAACCTGTCCTGTAAATATATCAACTAGGAGATCACTGTGAAACGCTACATGTGTGTGTGTGTGTGTGTGTGAGAGAGAGAGAGAGAGAGAGTGTGTATGTGTGAGAGAGAGAGAGAGGGGGGGGGGAGATAGAAGAGTAAAGGTTTGAGCATGTTAATGTACACACTGCTATAATGAATAGGGCTGGGTTTCCCAAAACAATCTTAGTGCTAAGATGATCTTAAGGTATAGCAAATTGCATACGTTAAGACCATCTTAGCGCTAAGATTGTTTTGGGAAACCCAGTCCAGGCCTACATGTAGTTGTGGCTTCCTTGTGCTGCATGTCAGCGTCAGAGGAAGTCACTGCTCTAGTTGAAACACACCGAGCTAAAAAGGGGTCATATGCTCCCTTTATGTCATTCACGCATCAATACCCTCAATCAGTGCTCACTCTCTCTCTCTCTCTCTCTTTCATCAACACACACACACTCGATCATGCAGTTCTGTGTGCTTCTGGGACATCTATCCAATGGTCTCTCTCAGGTATTCATAGTCACTGTTCTTTCACACATGCTCTCTCTCTACATACACACACACACACTCACAAACAAACACAACAGACTAGTTTCTCACTTCTAGTAGTCTAATGATGTGACTCAGCTCTAATGTGCATTTGTGCGGTGCATGCATGAGTGGGTAAGAGGGAGCCAATGAGAGAGCTCCACTATGGAGTATGGAGTATGGAGTATGGAGTGGAGATCCAGTATGTACTGGAGCATAAGGAGTCAGGATTAGAAACACAAAGTGAAAGGGGTGTGTGCAAAGATGATGACCACACTGACAAACCTGTATGGCTGCTTTAGCAAAGGATAACCACAGTATCTACACTCTTTCAATGGTTCCTGCTCTCCTCTCTCTCTCTTACACACACACACACACACACGCACACACACGCACACACACGATGACTAGGTCTCAGTGCTGTGTAGTATTAGTTTAAGTGGATTAGGCTTATTAAGATCACGAGCTTATAGCCTACACACACATGTACAGACTGTACACATTCATATGTTCACAAGTATGCATACACACGAGCATGCTACAATCTCTCTGCCCTGGACAGTCTCTCGCCCTTCCTTGCACTGCTGCCACACTGAATGGAAAAACGCGTAACAAGATCCCTTCAGAGGAGGGGAGACTGCCCTGCTTGCAGCGCATCACACACACACACACACACACACACACACACAGTCACCTTGTGGTAGATCACTTCTCTGGTTCTGGTGTCACACAATGCACATGCATTCTTCAAAACAATAATCAGGCTATCATATAGGCATGCATGTGCATGTGTTGAGTGTAATGCAAAGTGTGCATGTGTGTGTGTGAAAGAGACAGAGAGAGTGTGTGTATCAGGGTAAAGGAGTGTTATTGATGTTGGAGGTCATTCAGCACTAGGTGTCTGTTGATGGATTGTGATGGGTACTGTGATTGGTTTTTACTAGGCTATATGATGGCGCATATCATCATATTCTGAATAGGCCTAAGTGTAATTTATTCCACGGTCATGCCACTGACAGACTGCTGTTTGTTTTGAATGCTACTTGGGGCCAGAGTGACAGACGGTGCAAATGAAGCCACTGGGTGGCCACAGGTATCCATTTCATAACCCAGGCAGCTGGAGGACAGAAGTGCGGCATCAACTCATCACGGCAGAATTTTACTCCTGGGAAGATTTGCGTCACGCTAGTTACATAATTCACCGATAAAGAAAGTTGCAAGGATGCTGAGACTCCCATCTTGCAGTTAGAGAAAACTAAACGATATGGGTGATTTCACACAGGTAGTGTGCGACTATCAAGTAGATGGGGCGGCCCAGTTTCTTATCCGTTAAGTCGGGCGGTTGTCGTCCGCTGTAATCTGAGCTCCCAGTTCTTTGCGCGCTGGCTGGCTCTGCCTTCCTGATTTCCGGAGTGCTACGTCGACATCCAGAGTCCCGACTGAAAAATAACCTTTAGATATACTTCAGCACCGACTCGCATATTTATAAACCTGCAGCGGTTTATAAACCAAGTGAAGCCACTGCAAACACAGTAGCACAATGCAAATATGCATTCTAACCTCCACCTCAGCCTTCAATAACGTTACCGTAACGTTGTCGCAGGTGAACAGATTCACTCACCTCATCAACGTCGTTATTTCCAGCTCCGTTTCCCACCCGAGCCATCCTGAAATCCCTGAGATGATAAAAAAAAAAAATGGACAAGAGCCTCTCCTCAGGGGGCAAATTTGCCAGTGCTACTACCGCAACATCCGTGGTGAACGTGGCATACCGCTCAGCCCAAATATGACTTGCTGTCTGCTTTGTGCGCGCAGTCACTCGCTTTCGTTTTTCCCCGTTCTCTTGAGCTGTGCCGTCTAGTGTCTTCCGCTAGACTGAGTCCTTATACCGTCTTGTCCCTTCACACCCCTGTCGCTCACTCACTCGGGCACATTTTCTTACCGTCGCTCGCTCTCGCGCACAACTAACCTTCAGGATATTTACAACGGGAACCTCCGTCGTTGTGCTGACGTACGTAAGGAACACCCCCGTTGCCTCGGTGATAAAGTACACTGCACACGCCTGTCAAATGTCCACCTCAGGCCGGGCGATCAGGAGGATACACATGTACTAAATATCGAATTGTTGTCAGTTTGCACAGTATACTATGCGCGGAAATAGTTGCCGCTAGCTTCCCATTGAACTGCGCTCGTCATGCTCCTCCTACGCGTGCTATTTTAAGATCTGCGGGGTCTTGTCAGGGTCACTTTCTTCTCAAGTAATTTTATGCCACCTCTTGGTTTTTGGGGGTTTCAGGATGAAGTGATCAGAGGCCACAACGAAGAAAACAATCAATGTCCCCATAGGCTGTTGCACATTGAGAAAAAAATGATGCAAAGCAAGCGATGAATTGAATTGTAATGCTGTTCCAGAAAAAAAAAAAAACATTGTGGCTGACTCAGATTGAAACAATTGCATAAAATAACAGTGAGTACGGTTGTCTAATCTGGGAATCTTTTTTTGCTACTTCTCTCTGTGAAGCACATGACTTGCGACCAGTGCTATGTTGTGACTACCGGATTTTTTTTTTCTAGGCCGTGTCTGGTGGGGTTAGGCTACTGGAGGTGAAACTGTAACCTGTTGACCACGTTCCGATCCAATCCATTGCTCCCGGTTTGAGTGGTTGAATTTCCTGGCAATCTCAAGGCAGCACTGTAGTAGATACTGTGGATAGTCCACAGTCCAGTGCTGGTTGTTCCAGATGACAGATCCTTCACTCTCTCAAGCCACCTGTCTTCTGTATCCAAAACAGCCCATTTGCATCCTCCTGTCAGATGTAGCCTACAGTGGATGTACAGCCGAGTCCCAACACTCCCCACTGATAGCCTACACAACCTTGTTCAGCTTGTGTTGGAGTTTTAGGAGCAGCATTGGGCCACAAGGATATTTCACCCACCAAGATTGGAGTACACAGCCTCCCAGCAAACACGCCCTTGTGGGGCCTATGTTGGCTTTTCTGGTAGTCTGGGATCACCAAGCCCTGAAGGGCCCAAGTTAGGGCTATGAGGACTAAGGGCTTGTTTACAGATATTTTCATAAACGGATATTTTTTTTACCCGTTTCTTTTTTTAATTGCGTTTACACATATTCAGTGGAATCTTGGAAAAAAAAAAACACGTTTTGAAAAATCTCCACTTTGAAGGCCGTTTTAAAAAATATCCGTTTGAGGTTGCTAAAACTCTGTTTACATGTAGACGAGAAGCCAAATGCATTAAAAAACATCTATTTATAAAAAATATCTGGATATGGGTAAACAAGCCCTAAGTGAGGGCTGGGGCCGATATTGTGCCAGTCACAGGCCCCTTAACTGGGCCAGAGAGGGGCCAGTGCAGGCCTGTTTGCTACCAATACAACACAAGTTTGTGAGGCGCTCTGAGAGCCAACATGGCCTGGCCAATCCAATTTTAGTGGTACAGTCAGTGAGTTTAGAAGGATATTTAAGAATCTTTGGTACAGTGCATGGGCTCCACACAAAGTGCAGGCTGCGAGTGCATGTGTGCAGGAAAGAAAGACAACATGGACAGCGTTTTTAGCTTTATTTTAAAAAATGATGTGCTAGTTAATGCTCACAGAAAAAACAGGAACGTAACATACAGACCTTTTCAGGACGGAAACAGATCCATCAGAATTGAGGTGGATATGCTATACTGCAGTCAAACTGAAAAATCTGAAAAGTGTTTATAGGTAGCATGGAGCCTATTTGTAAGTATTAATGCAAGTGAGTCATATACGGTAGCTTAACTTATATATTCTGAGATTATGGTATGAGATTTGACCCATGTGTGTTCTCGATGAGTGAATTTGTGAGTGTCAGTGGGCATGATGAGCTTCTTTCTGTAACTGTACTTTCCTCTTCTTCTATGCAGTGCAGAATAATTCTGCGTAGTGTGTCTGTGTCTGTGTCTGTGTGTGTGTGTGTGTGTGTGTGTGTATGTGTGTGTGTATGCACACGCACAAGTGCATGTGCTTCTATTTGCATCAGCCAGTGTTCTGTAAAGCAAGCCTGTCTTTGCTGGGTTTAAATAAAAGGAACTTTCAGCAGTATTCAATCTTGATTACACACACACACATACAAACACACATACACATATGCACGCACACACACTCTCTTACACACAACCCACAAACAGTGCAAAAAAGTGTAAAACAAGACAAAGGTACACAGTCAAAGCAATAGCAGCATTTAAATTAATTCTGTACATCAGTGTACTGTGTGTGTGTGTGTGTGTGTGTGTGTGTGTGTGTGTGTGTAATGTATACTGTAATGTATACTGTGTATGGGCTTGAGGGACTGGATGGTCCAGGGAAGTCTCACAGCATGTTCCTAAAGCACAATTTAAGTCTTAGAAAAATATATATAAAAAACAAACAAAAAAAAACAAACAAAAAAACAAACACAACTCCATTGACGGCAAAAACAGAAGAAAAACAACAAACATCTGGTCTGCGGCTCCTGCGGCTCACACCACTGAAAAACAAAACACACACACACACACACACACACACACGGTTACTATTGCGAGGCTCATTTTTCTGGGTGTGGGTCAGTGCATGTCAGTGGGGACTGGCCTCATCTCACCTGAGCTCTGTTCATTCCCTCGTCCCACCACCACTCTCCTCTCTTCTTTTCCCTCCCGTCTCTCCCCCACTCCAGCCGCCTCCTCCCGCTGCGCCCGATCGCTCTCCTCCCGCTCCCGCTCCTGCTGGAGGCTGCTCATGAGGTCGGGAGAGAGCTCGTCCTCACCGCTCAGGTACACACTTTTGAACTTGTGGTACAGCATGGAGGCCTTCTGCATGATCACCTCGCTCTCACTGAACCTGCGGATCTGTGGCAAGACACAAAAATCGAGCGTCAGTTTTGGCAGGACATGTAGTCAAGAGCTAACTGCTTCCCCTCGAGTCGACTAAGAACTACACGGTCGCATCAGCTGATCAACTCCCCTCGCTGGCCACGCACAAACAAGGCGCCTTACTTAAAGCTGCTCCCGTTTGTTCCCAACTTCGTGCCGCATGCAGCTTTGCAATCCACCGCCTCCCCAGCTCCACCTTGTCTTGTATAACATCACATGGCACAGTCTGTCTGTGTTGCCTGCTCTGTTGATGGGGGAAAGTTAGCTCTCCCAGCTCTAAACTGGGCAAGGGTCGCCTCACGGAGCTGCTGTTCCCTGAGTCTCTGCTCATGAAAAATCAGGGGACTCCTCTGAACAGCCATACCAAAGATTATGGAATATTGACCAAGATAGAGCAACATTATACATGTACGTTATAACGGGAGCGAACGTGAATAGTTCCGGTCTGCATAAGTCGGTACGTCACAATATAAACTTTTACCCGATCTTTTGCATTAGTGAATGAGGGCTCGACTTTGGTCTGCATAAAGGGGGATTTTGCCCCCCTTCACCTTGCAAAAATAGAACACAGAATTTAACAGACGTTGGTTCCCCTCGCGCCGCTTTTACCCTCTCTGGCCATACCGCCAAATTTAATTCAGAATTTATTTCATAAAGACTTTAGACAGAATTTTTATCTCCTGTGTTTCTTGGCTCTGATGGACCTGACAGAAGTAAATCATAAGACAAGGACATGTGACGCCACAACAAACAGCTCAAACCAGATAAGGGAAGCGAAAATACCATCTCAATGGTCATTAGCTTATTAGCCAATCAAATCCTCCCTTTACTGCTCGTGAATGAAAAAGTGAATTAGCTGGGAATGCTAATGGATTGGTGTTTCACCATTAATAGATCCAAGACTGCTTGAACGAGAACAAGATATTTGGACAGAACATGAACCCAATAATGAAATGAAAGCCAATGCTAACCGATGAGGGCGACTCACTTTCTGTTTTGTTGTTCGGTCCTCTGTTCAGTTAGCGTTTGCTTCTGGCTTGTAAAGTCTGGTTGTACACATTTTTATTCATTCAATTTCACTGTTATTCTCACCGACAGCACTCACAAACCTAAGATTCAAGATTCACTTTTTCACATCTCATTACACTGCTATGAGAGAGAGATTTTTTTTAAGAAAATGCTTTTAAACTAGGTCAAGGGCCAAAATTTTTGTATTAGGACGGAGAGGATGGATTTGAACAATGTGCTGGGTCCATCAAAATGAAAATAAGCTAGTAGCTAATTAGTGTACTTTGGAGGCATGGGGGATCTTGAGGATGTTGATAGGTCCTTTAAATTCTGTATTTTTCAAATTTAGCTGGCTTATACCATTTCATATCCTTCATTTAATGCCTCACCCAGTTTTTCAGGTCTTTATGTGCTCCCATGATCTTCTTTAATCAGTCTAGGTTGACTGAGCTCCTCTGCCAGTGTGCAAATGGGAGCAGTCAATGAGGCTTAATGATTGACTAGCTAGTATTTCAGTGGCTGCATCCAGGTGTGTTTAAGGGGACATTCCTTAGGCAAAGTTCGGCACTGTACCTGAGGAGGCTGCTATTACCGCCAAATCTCCAGCCCAATGAAAGGTTCATTGTCCTAAGTCAGCTGTACTGTGCATTGGTTACACAGGGGAGCTGTGCATGATGGAAAATAATACACAACAATGCTCACACAATGGCATATTCTATATCAGGCACTTAGGTTTCACTTGGCACACATCCAACTGCTGTAATTCTGCCATCCTGTGGCCAGTGAAAGCAAAGCAATCCAATAGTTTGCTTGTGATATCATGTAGGTGCTCGTTTTTCCCAGATAAAAAAATACTGTTTTCAGAATCCACTCTCCTAGACCTATAAGTTCGTAGTTTTGCAAGACAATTGTACTTTTTTACAATTCCATACAAAAATACAATTTCATCTAAATCAAATTTAATCTCTGATACATTTTGTACTTCCCTAATGTCTTTGTATCCATGACCTTCATCCATATTTACCTTAATATATCCAAGAACATTAATTCATAATTCCTTGCCTTTCTACAATTTTCAGACCTGCATAAACACTCTGTGATAATACATTGTTTCCACCAACCCCATTCTTTCCTAATCTAGCTATTCTTGTACTTGCATACAATAGGCTTTGTCTGGGCCACAGGGGCTATAAAAGTCCCTCATTACAGCAGGGACATCATCAAATGTCCTATGGGAGTAACGGCAAAGATCCCAATACTTATAGCATGAGTGTGCATGGTGTGTGTAACCTTATGTGCTGTATGTGTATTACTGTGTTCATGAACAGGTCAGATGATCAAACCCTAAATAAGAATACAAGGCTTGTTTTGTAATGTGGGGGAAAAAAAAAATTTCCTCATGTGGTCTTTGACATCATCACTGTGGCCTACTGTTTCACATGAGATTTCAATAGAACTTCAAGCATTAAAAAATCCACGAGTGAATGAGTGGGTAAGTGTGTGTGTGAGTGTGTGTGTGTGTGTGTGTGTGTGTGTCTTACCCTGCTAAGTGTTTCGATAAGCTCTTTGTGCTTCTGCAGATGTTGTGATGACACTGGTACTCTTCCCAACTCATCTAAGGCCAGTACGCACTTCCCCACATCCTGAAAGGAAGAGAAAGAAGGCCATTACAAAGAGGGGGAAGGGGATTGTTCGGAAAGCTCTATTTGGTGAGACATCATGAATCAGGAATATTGGCTGGGATGAGTAAGGGAAGAAAACATGCATAGGCAATTAAAAACATTAGGACAACTCTGAAATAATTCTTACGCAGGGCTTTATCATGCAGCCTGTTAATGAAGCCATTGTGTTAAAACTTAATGTCACGTACTGTGTTCCCAACGGTCAAGGAGATGCGGATCTCTCCAAGGAGCCTGTGCAGTCGGGAATCTGTGACCGAGTCTGTGACTGTAGAACAAACACTGTCAAACACAGAAAGACAGACAGACAGAAACAATAGCCCCTTCCAGACTATCGGGCCGGGCCGGGCCAAGCCAGGGCTATTTCCGTGCGAATTGAGGCCAGTAGCCCCGAGCCACTGGCCCGCTCTAACGCTTACACCCGTCCCTTCTGCGAAATCATCACAGTCGAACCACCCATTTGTTTAGTAAGCTACAGACATGCGTCTTGAAAAGTGCAATAGAAATGCAATGTGTTGACATGTTAATGTGCTACTGTTTCAGCGGTGGAATAAAATGGATGGTCTGGGTTATACCTTATACGAGTCATTGATGTAGGCTAATTTATCCTAAGGTTGAATCATGATGGCGAGCTAAAAATTGTTTAGCTCTGCTCCTGGAATGACTAAAGCAATGCAAGTTTTTAGGCTACTCATGTGATTCGTTTTGAAACAAAGCCTAACCTTACTCCTTTGTTGGTTTGATGATGGTGGTCCATTTGGTTCATAGAAAGTTGCCATCAAAGCAAACAAAAGCAT
>JASCQY010013102.1:0-10392 GCA_030264315.1 Sardinella tawilis
CACACACACACACACACACACACACACACACACACTCACACACACACACACACACACACACACACTCACACACACACTGGGCCCGAGGCCTCTGTTTGCACTGGCTCGATACTGCTGACTCACAAACCTCCAAACTGACCTGACGCATTATTGACATTTCGGATGGGAGAGGGAGCGCAGGCAGTGGGCTGCAGTGGCCCTCCTCTGGGTCAAATGCCCTCACCTGTCAGGAAGGCTTGTTTGAGACATTGCTCACCTTTTCTCAACCAGATTAGCCTTTGGGGGTGTCTAATTAGTGTAAAAGAAAAATACTTCCCAGCAGATGGGGGATAATGATGTGTCTGCTTACTGAATTAAATGGTCACGTGCTGTCACTGTGCTCATCGGCAAGGTCAGTTAGGAAGTTACCAAAGCAACATTCCATCTCTATGGTGACTGCAACACCTACTTGTACACACAGCGCACATATTCAGAGTCAAAGTTACTCTGAGCGTAGATTTTCTTTCCCATGGCCGTTTCTGCAAAAACATATATGATTTTTTTTAAATGTGGCATTTACACACACCCACACACACACACACACACACACACACACACACACATACACACACAAGTACAAAGGGTCATGTCTAGACAGAGAAGACTGCTTTGCTGATAAAAGTCATAAATGCATAAAGTTAACTTAAACATCCTCAGCAGTTAATCTCACTGTGAGTTATAAATAGTGTTGGGAAAGTTACTTTGAAAACGTAATGTGTTACAACTGCAAGTTCAACTGTAACATCTGGATTATTTTTGAATGAAAATGCTTAACTGTCAACCTCACAGTATAACACAACATTTGACTACTGTCAGAACCATTTTTAAATCCCTCAACACAGCCACAGCAGTGTCAGACTTCAACACCTCGACACCTCTTCACTGTGTCATCATGTGGTGATGCAAGTCTTAACAAAAAACAGCCACCCCCCCAACACTGGTCATAAACACACAGTGTTTACACAAACTGGGACTCACCACAGATAATGTCCAGGGCACAGAGTGTAATGTGGTTGAAGCAGTTGAAGGGGCCTTTCCCTGCCTGTTTGTCTAGTTTCTCCACCAGCACCTCCGCCTGTTCATTCATCACCTCCAGGAACTCGTTGAGGATGGAGAAGTGGAAGGTGGGGGTCAGCATCTTTCGACGCCGGCGCCATTTGTCCCCTGTGCTGAAGAGGAACACAGTGGAACTGAAAAAGTACTCACAACAAGTCTATAAGGGGGAGTGAAAAACAATGCATGCAGTGAATTTAATCAGGTCCTGGGATTGTACAGTGGAAGGCAATGTGGCAGATTGTCAGGAAGAGTCAATACGTCAGTAAGACTGGGAGTGTTTGACATAGGACATCAAGAGGACAGACCATAAACACAGAAAAATAAGATCCGTTTTGACAAACAAAATGTAGTGAAAAACACAGTATACAACCAGTTGTCGGCCACTATCTGTAAACCGTACCTAACAAGAGTAAGTACCTGGTCAGAAGGCCTGTTCCAAGCCAGGGGTGAAGGAATTTGTAAGCATACGCCTTGTCCATGTGCACAGGGTTGTTTAACAGAGTCTGAAAGGATTGGTTCATTAGTTCATGACAACCAGATGGTTGTGCAATCCTGTATACCAACTACACAGCCAGTGTATAAGTTCAGGTGGACACGCACATACAGTATACATGTACATTCAAACTCACTATCAGACAGACACAGGCTTGTCCGAACAAACACACATTATGCAGACCCACGCACAAACTGACATAGATGGACTCATAGACACAAACACAGGGACACACACACACAGACGAGGCATGGAAGGAACGTGGGAAATTGCCTTTATTTTCTTCGCAAGTTATGGGTTGACCGTGAATAAATTATAACAAATAAAACCTACCTCAATAGTCTCAGCATGAAACAGGATGAGGAAAGGCACGGGGCCAATCCAGATTTTGAACAGCGGCGCATCACGGTACTGGACTGTGTAGCCAACCAACTGGCAGAAAAAGTCTGAAACAAGAAGCCAGTCAGTGACAAGAAAATCAAAGACGTCAGATAGTCATTCAGATGTAGTGCGACTGATGCCATAGCCTGGTGAGCGAGAGGAAAATAAGAACTAGACATGTCACATTTATTTCTGATGAATGATATACTGTATAGTTACAGGCTAATACCAAGCTCGCAATAGTGAGCATCCATCCTGTACAAACTGAAGACACTGATGGATGGTTAGGTTTCTTTGGTCAGTTCAAAAATCCTTCCCCAGCGTGTATGTACATCATCATACGTTCCTGCAAATATAGCCACTCTTCTGCCAATAGTCTCCCAGCTCCCCCACCTCATTTCCTGCTTCTGGTACTGTAGTCTGCTCATTTCATGGTTTTACTCACTAGCCTGCATTTGTCCTATTTATTACAAATCAGTCATATTCATTCAGATCTTTATCCATAAATTTTTGTTATATTTCTCTGCATTTGCCCTGCATCACTGCCCTGCTCATCACAAAGCCAAATCAACAGCTTCCATTTAACTCATTAGGGATTTATTACACTATTCTTGGTTTGTGGTCCCATTCAATTAAGTGTTAAATGCACTCTGGCATCAGACAACAAAGTCGAAGCACTCACTCAGCACTCAATACTAAAAGGCCATTATTATTTAAAACTCACTGACAATAGTTGGGAAAGTGTTACTTGTTGCTATCACACTTGCTTATAAAAAGAGCTCTTATTTTTTTGGAATAATTTTAAACATTTTAGGCCTGCTGTCTTGTCTAATTTGCTTCTCTCTCTCTCTCTCTCTCTGGTGTCCTCTCATCCGTCTGTTTTTCCATCCCCCTTTTCCTCACCTCCAGCATTGGATTTGAACTGCAGTGCGTTGCCAATGAATGGGTATGTTCCATCTATGCCTGGAATGATCTTCATCTCCTTCCAGTTGCGTAGGTAAGTGCTGAGGAGGTGATAGGTGAGGTACGAAAGGAAGGCCATGACACCTACCACCAGCAGTGAGGCGGCCGTGTAAAAGCCCAGCACCACAGCCATGTCTTGTATTGACCAGAGCTACCAGGACTGCAGGAGAGGAAGCTTTGTCTGTGTCAGTGTCTTTGTCAGTGCTGGAGGACAACTGAGGACGGAGGGCAGCTCCTCTATATAGCACATGAACCTTACTCTGACCTCTGGCCCACTTTGTGTTTTTGCCGCCTCCTTTCATGTTGGGCAATGCGGTGTGGTATGATCACCCACAACCCCAGCTATAATCATTAGCCAATGCTTTCAGGTCAGACATAAATACCAGCTTAGAATTGAATAATAAGCCTACCTGATGGGTTCCTTCCCTAAACAATAGAGGAGCAATCACCCCAATGAGATACAGTCAAGGTAAACTGTTCTATATGCTCAGAAACCAGCACTTTTACAGGCCGGAACACTGTTGTGGGGCATCTCTGCCTGTGTTATTTCACTCTAATGCATTCTTTATACATAGGAAATATTTCTTGCATTCCTAAGCCATTCCAAGCCTGTATCTTCTTTAAACTTTAGTGCAATCAGACAGTGTCTGTATCGCACAAACAACTCTTCAGTCGCGCCCCCACTTCTTAAAGGACCAGTCTAGGCCGGGCTGTCCTGTTGCCATGGTGCGGGGCTACCAAAGTACCAAATTAGGGATAGGGGAGCAGTTGATCAGATGAAAAGTAATGAGCACAAAATGTGTTTTCTGAAAAAACATCCAAAGTGCAGAACAGAACAGAACAGAAGACCGATATTTTTGTGCCGCTGCAAGAGAGCACTCGCACTATGTGTCCACACATGTCCTTCAAACTATGTGGAGGGCATTAACACATAACAACATATAACACAATTGAACACCAGCCCACATATAACACATTTTATAAAACGAATGAAGCAGACCACAAAAACAGAAAGCCCAAATTCAGGGTGAAAAACAACAACAAAGTCGTCTATTATTTTCCAAATCTCAATTTAGCATTGCCTATTTGTTAGTACATCTCTTGTTGCCTAGGCTACATTTTCAATCTAAGGCAGATATTTATCAAAGCCTAAAACAAACTATTTTTTTTCATGAAAGGCACAGGTCTGTGCTAAAATATAATATCTTTACAAGCACTTTTATCTTTACTCCAAGTTCGTCTCTAACACCAAATTAAACGCTTAAGTATGAGATACAGTATATGACAACCCTTGACACATGTAAGCCTACCTCGTCCGTTTGATTTAAAGGAGAGCGCATTTCCCAATATTGGGTAAGTCGGAGTTATTCCTGGAATAGGCGCGAGCTGCTTCCATTTGCGTAGGTAACTGCTGAGCCACAAATAGGTCAAGCCTGCAAGTAAACTTAATATAACAACATAAATAACGGACACATTTAGCAATTCCCTAATATCAACTGACATATTGGTTGGTAATTGCAATATATAGATTCGACTTAACCAGAGCTGCTACGCATCACCAGATAAGATCTCATGATTGGTTAGCTCTAACCCATTCTCTCCTCCGGGACTAGGATGGATGGACCTTGCATTCAAATTAGCCTATTTTGGCAGCATCACGGTCAGCGAAAAGATTTCCTTTAAGGAGTTCTCGTATCCTTTGTGTTTGTGAGACAAAGAAAGGCTAAGCAGACATGATGTTAAAAACTTCAAAAAAGTTAGATTCTTACCAATTAAGGGCGGAACAACAAAGAACCATATAGGCCTACTATTTTTCATCCACACGATGGCAGTAGAAACCGACAATGCCTGAATAGTCAAACGGCATGAATCGGTTGACTCAGTTTTTCCAGTGTTCACAGATTGGGGTTTAGGGGGCATTGGGTTTCATCGCGTGTCAGTTTCTACTTCTGCTTGAGGGACATTGGGGTTACGACATTTTTGAAAATATGGCAATTCGATTTGGATATTGGCATAATGTCTTGATTCAGGGGTGTAGGTTTTTTTTTCTCCCATGGACAAACAATACAGTATTGTTCTCTCTTTAATGAAATCATGACAACAGTACACAACAAAACTGAGAACTACAGTAGGCCTACAAATGAGAACAAAATTGTCGAGATGCTGACATAAAAGAAAACACTGCCTATTTCCATTTTTTATAACTCTGGCATGACAGAAAATGTTCAGATCACACTCGGCAACACTCTTAACAAGACGCATCAGCATGACTGGCATTCAAGTAGGGAAAGGTTTTGCCAGTCATGCTGATGCGTCTTGTAACAAGTGTCGCCGGTGTGATCTGAACATTTTCTATCTTGTAGCTATCTTTCTTGTAACAAGAAGCATCAGTATGACTGGCATTCAAGTAAGGAAAGTTCTTGTAAAAGTACCTGTTTTAGTTCTTTATCTCAGCCTCTGTACTGTTAGTATTCCGAGACCTTATCCTCTGTCTTCCCCAAAGAGATTAATTTTCAAAGCAAAATATGACATAGTCATGCACACAATAAAGTTGATTTCATGTCCCACATAAGAACACTCCAAATAAAGCAAAAGCCTTAAAGCTAGGCAAAGATCCTCGACAGGATCTGTCCTATAGGGCTTAGAGCAGAGAACCCAGTTTATTTTCAGGATAGGATCATTTAAGCTCCATATATTGCACTGTGCGTGCAGGTGACTGATTTCACTTGCGTTTTCCTTGAAGCTGCAGATTCTGCCAGTCTGGTTTCGTTGTCGGGTTTTGGATTAATGAAATGAAACTAATACTGGCAATGCCACTTCATTACGCACCCTGTTAGCTGAAACTCATTCTCTATTCTATATTGATTACCCCATGAAGTTCTATCATCTACCCCCTACAACCAACTGCAAGGTATAATTAAGTCTAACAGTACCAGTATAATCATTTGTACCACAACTCATAATGTTACTGTTCTCCGTTCAAGTGCAATTCTTAAAACCTAGTTTTCCCTCTCACACATGGAAGCAAAGTCAAATCAATAACCTGTTAAACAAACAAACAAAAAAAACCTGCAAAACACCACAACCCCCCAAAACAAATTTTATATGTTAATGATAACTCCAAACTTCTGACAATCAAGCAACACCATTTGCTCCCTCATACAGTATACTGATAACGAGTCATCCACTCCTGCAATACCACTACAGTATGAGTGGCCATGTGTGCGTCCCCCTGAGACCTCAGCCGAGCCACCTGGAGCTGGACACCTGGTTGCTGGAGGCCAGAGCCAGCCGCAGTTTGTGGCGGAAGGCCGGGATGCGCTCCCTGTGCATGGGCCAGAGCAGCACACAGCGGGGCTTCAGCATGGAGCGGCGCAGCAGCAGCGCCCGCAGCTGGTGGTCCCCCACCTCCTGAAGCAGCACCAGCACCACCGAGTCGCGGCTGTCCTCCATCAGCTGGTGCAGCGCATGGTGCGCCTTGAACCTGCACATGGGGAAGAGGAGACACATCCTCAGACATGGCAGCCAAAGGGACAACCAAACAGAGGGCTAAACTGAATCAGTAATTAGTTGCATTGCATGACATGTCATTTATGTACATGGAGTTTTTGACTAGATATATCATCAATATTTTTTTACTTTTTCACATACAGTACTCATGAGAAATGAATGTTATACTCCAAAAAACAAGCCATAATTAGTACATATATCCACCACAGATCTTTCAATAATGTTGGATATTTACATTACTAAGGAACATGCATCCTATTAGTGCCATTTGACATATTGAGGAAAACGAGATGGTTTTAGGACAAGAGTACAAACTAAAATGACAATCAGTGGCCAATCTGTTGAGAGATCCATGATCAGAATACTCTCAAATAATCATTCTATTTCAGTCACAATGTTATTCTTTCAGAAATTTAGTAAATAAGTTATTTAAATGTCATTCTTATTTTTGTTGTTATACTGTTGCTGACTCCAACAATGACTTGGCATTTACTGAATTTATGGATGTGAAACGTCAACTGAACAAATGTCAGGACAACACCTGAAAGAGAAACTGGATTAAACTTTTACCACAGTATACTTTTTGTTTGGTATGTTATTCAATTAAACATTACATAATTACATTACATAACATAACATTACATAATTACATAAACTTCATTACTCCACTTGAATATCAGTTAATGCAGGGCCTGGGTGCTTTAAAACAGATACAGTAATGACCTATGAATGCATGAAAGAATTCTGAATTTCTCATTTCAGATCTTGTGAGTGCGTTTCACAAAAAAATAAAGCCTGAAGGAACTAAAACCTATAAATGGGGAAGTTGTAAAATACAGCCTGGCTGGTCAATACATTGTCGTTCCTCAGAAAATCTCATAATATCTGTGAGGTTATATTGGTGGATTATATTAAGAAAGAAAAGTCCAAATTCAGTGTAAGACTACCTACAGTATAAAGACAATTACCATGCTGCTCAGTGAAACCCTGGTAAAAGTTATTTGAGCTGAGTGAAGTTTCACATGTCAGAGTTTTGCACCTGACACACAACTTATTCAAGAGTGTATAGGATGATACATGCATACTGCATGTTGTCCAGTACTACAGCCCAGACATTTGATCAGCCGACTTCACTAATGCACCTACCCACAATATTAACAAAGCAATATTAATTTCTGCAGATGTATTTTACTTTAAAGGAATATTCCACCCAAACATGAAATTAAGTCAGTCTCGGCCACCCCTAAACTTAAAACAGTGAAAAAAACCTGGTTAAAATCCGTCCAGGCATTGTCCTGCTTTGGGAGCAATGTTTTTTGGCTTTAGCTTAGCGCAGTTGCTGTAAAGCAAGGGAGCCAGCAACCGTGCTAAGCTAAAGCAAAAAAATGCTGTCTTGAGTCTGGGTTGGACTGAGACTGACTTAATTTCATGTTTGGGTGGAATATTCCTTTAAATAGCTATCCCTGATATAATTTAACTTACTGTCGGCACCAAGGATCCTCCAGAAGCTTCTGTGTAACAACAAATATTATTTTCCTGGACCTCCTCATGTTGTCCACAATGGTTTCTAGTTGTGAACAGCCTGGTTCAGCATCACGATCCTCCAGAAAGAACTTTAAATTTTCTTTCTCGAGAGGGAGTAACTGACGGTCCACCCAACCACTGTCTTGTGGTGCGTGAATGATGAAACCATCGTACTGGTATCTCCCTTTCTCCACGGCCTCATCTTTAAAGCTCAGGGTACGGTTGACTAGGAGACTCCAGTAGAACTGGATACGCCAACCCTGGAAACGAATCAGGAAGGCAGTGAATAGCAACGTCAGGACAGCAGTGCTGTTCAGAATGTACAGGGCCTGGAAAGGGGTCATGTCCTTGCAGGAGAGGGTCTCAAACTCCATGATGGAGCGGTTGTAGTACGCAGGAGGTGTGTTACAGATGTACTCTTCTTTGAGGCCTGGGACACTAGCATTGGTGGAGTTCAGCCAGCCAACAAACCATAGGATGCTATCACACGTGCAATCAAAAGGGTTGCGTTGCATGTTTAACTCGCTTAAGTTTGCAAGGGCAGGGTGGAAGACTTCTTTAGGCACTGATGTCACCGTGTTCTTTTGCATCCGAAGAACTTGTAAAGATGTCAGATCATAAAATACGGGCTTGCGTAGTTTGTCAAGGAGATTACCATTGAGACTAAGCTCTCGAAGGCTAGTTAAACCACGGAGGGCATCCACTGGAACCTCATCCAGGCCGTTAGAGTCCATCTGGAGGTAGGTGAGGTTATGTAAGCCCTTCAGGAAAAGCACAGGACCACCAGGGTTTGCATCCTTCCAAAGCCTTGCAAAGTTGTTGTGTTGCAGTTTCAGGACCCTCAGATAGCTTAGGCCCTCCAGCAATCCCTCATTGATGTTGGCTATGTTGTTGTTACTGAGGTCCAGCCAAGTAAGGGCAACCAGTGGCCAGAAGGGTGACGGCTTCAGGTCCAGCGTTCCACTTATAGCCCGGCCTAAATAAAGAAACTTTAGTGTGGGCACATGGATGAAGGATTCAGGGGTTAGAGTAATACTTTGCATGTTGAAAGAAAGATCTATTTTCTCCACTCGATGAAGACCTTGAAATTCCGATCCTGATAACGTCTGGGCAATGAAGTTCTGTCTGAGCAAAAGAGTGGTGAGGTTGCCCAAGCAGGAGAAGGCACCAGGGCCCAGGGCACGGAGGGCCATATACGTAAGGTTTAAAGTCGTGAGAGGGGAATCCGCCAAAGAGGCAAACGTCTTGTTAGTGACCGTCTTCATCAGTGATGTGCTCTGACTCAGATCTAAAAACTTTAGACTGTGGAGTCCGGAAAAGGGGAATTCCTTAACATCTTTCATGGATGCCTTTCCCATATGCAGATACTCCAGCTTTCCCAGTGCCTCAAAGGAACCATGTCCCACACTTCCTTTCACGGCATTCCATAGATTCAGCCACCGCAGGTTCTCCAACCCAAGGAACGTGTTGTTGTTCAAGCTCTTTAGGTTGTTCTGTTCCAGAGAAAGAGACTGCAGATGTGTGAGTGCTTGAAATGACCCATTCTCAATGTGCGCCATGTTGTTCCTCCCCAGGTCCAGCCTGGAGAGGTTAGTGAAGCGGAGCCCAGAGAGGGTGTTCTTAATGAGGATTGTTTGCTGAGTGTTCTGGAGGGAGAGCTCACTCAGTGCTGTCCCAGAGAGCTCAACACACAGCTTGGAGATCACAGAGGGAGTCAATTTGCTGTCATCCAGCAACAGGGTGCTCAGGCCAGAGACTGGCTTGAAGCACCCTGGTTCAATCTGGAATACAAAAAATATATATATTTATATATATATACTGTACTGTATATACTGTATATGAAAGGTTATCATTCAGGCAAGACATCACTACAACAGACACAAGATCATTTGGCACAATCATCTTTTACCAAAAACGTTTTGTGATTTCATAAGAAACCACTACAATATTCAAAACCCATTAGGCCTAGTGTAAAGCAGCGTCGTTGTTTGGTAGAGACCCCCTTTGCCATGACAATGTTTTTAGCAACATCCAACCTCAACACAAGAAGGGGTTTGGTGAACCAATGTTTGGGTTTGAAATATTTTATGGTCATCATTCACCCTTTAGTTGATTAACCAAGGCTTAAAATTCTTTAAAAATGTACTTTTCTAGACGTTGATGGAGACGGATGGAAAATTTACTTCCAGATGCAGAAAGTGTGGGACTGTCAAACTCGACTGACTAAATGAGTAATAAACTCATTATTCATCAGACTAAAGAGTAATAAATTAACTGGTATTAGGCAAATACGAACACATTTTATTTTGAAAAAATTTCGGATAGTTTCGGTCATTGATTGTGATTGGCTGCATTGTTTTTTTAAGCCATAGCTAAGTCCACAGTATACCATGGCTCCAACCCCATTTTGTTCTATATTGCTGTGC
>JASCQY010013125.1:0-10390 GCA_030264315.1 Sardinella tawilis
TAAATACAAATTTTAGAATAACAGAGGTACAGACAAACATTTTTGCTTATTTTAAATACTGAAGAGATTTAAAATAAAATTCAAAAAGCATCTTTATTTGATTTTTCACATTAAAATCAAAATAAGACTAAGATGGCAGATAAAGAAGAAGAGGATAAGGGTTCTAGTCCTACAGATCCTGAACCAAATCCTGAACCAGATCATGAATCAGATCCTGAATCAGTGCCTGAATCAGACCTTGAATCAGATGCAGAACCAGATCCTCAAGGCCCGGATGATAAGGCTGAAGTTCATAAGCCAGACTGGATTGATAAAAAGTTAAGGCAACTTGCGAAAATCTTCACAGATTATGGTAAAGAAGTGCCTGAAATGAATGCATTAAAGTTAAACTCAGAACTTGGAAAAGTAGCAGACAGTGGCTCAAAAAAGGAAGCAAAAAAGGTCAGTATGGAGCGCTTGGCAAAGCTGGCCCTGTTACTAAAGGCCAGGTTGGACCAGGAAGTCATAGTAACTTCAGGTCTAGATGATGATCTGAAGCGTGAACAAAGGGCACGTAAGGCGGAAAGGTCAGCATTCAATGTTGATTTACAACTAGCTCGAGCTGAAGCTGCAATGCTGCAGGGGGAGGTTCAGTCACTAAAACAGTCTCAGACAAACGATGTGGCTCAACTAAAACAGGCGGAGATTGAACGTTTAACTACAAGTTTACAGGAGGCAAAGGAGACGCGTGATGCACTCATGAAATGCGAAAAACATACTTTGAAGTTATACGAAGAGTCAGTACGTCAACATCAAAGAACACGTGAAGAACATGAGACGGTCACTCGTGAAAGAGACGAACTCTACACTCAGTGTTATGAATTACAACGCGTGTGTACGGAACACAGCGCAGACATAAATGAGTACAAGGAGAAACTGGCCTCGACTGAATACCAATTACTGACAGAAAAGAAAAAACGTCTGGCGCTAATTAACAGTCAAAATCCAACTCCGCCGCCTAGACCCCCAACTCCGCCGCCTAGACCCCCAACTCCGCTGCCTAGATCCCCAACTCCGCTGCCTAGATCTCCAACTCCGCTGCCTAGATCTCCAACTCCGCCGCCTAGATCACCCAACCCACCACGCAGTCCCTTAGGGCCTCTAAAACCGACAAACCCACCGGATGCGCCGATGGGTGGATCGGACAATAACCCACAAACTCCTCTCTCAATGGCTGAACTGCGGAATATGGCTAAAAGCATTCAAACCTTCGCTCCAGGCCCAATGGGCTCACATGAAACCAAGATCTATCTCGATGACCTTGATTTCCAGCTTCAACGCTTCCCAGAAGCCACAGTTGATGATAGAATCTGTCTGCTAAGGTTAACATCGGACAGGACAGTGCATGCTTTCATGAAGCGTCAACGAGACGCAGTGATGAAAGACTACAGTCTTCTCTGTGCTGCGCTGTTAAAGGAGTATACTCCTTGCACAGGACCCGATGGCATCATAGCGGCAGCTGACATCAAGCAAGGTAGGAATGAGCACCCAAGGTCATATTATGACCGAATATTCCGTGCCTATTTCGGCGACAGATGCGAACCTGAAATGGAGGAAGAGGTAGGGTTTAAATATATTTTCAGCAAAAACCTCTGCCCTGACATAAGGGAGAAAGTTCATGTCAGCGCAAACTACAAAAGGAGGTCCATCGATGAAATAAGAGAGTGTGCGATAGATGTTTTTACAGGTCGCACACCAAACAAAACACCCTTTGAGGTGTGCCCGGGTGAAATGGTAAAATCCAACTCACTAGAGCTGGAAGGGGCGCGGAAAACGACTCCCTATCCTACAAAAGGTGAGAAAAAACAGCACTTTCGACCTGACAAAGCACGTAGCGAAGGTGCCCGCTGGAACTATGACCCGAAGTGGCTCAGGCCAGACCCAGAGTTCGGAAAACGATATCAAAAGGGGGGTACACGTCCTAAGGATAAGAAAGATGGGCACAAAAGTAAACCATATCAAAAAGGGGGGTCCCAACAGGAACCCCCAAGTCAAGGACAAGCCCCTCCTACCTCTCGAACAGAACAGTCCGAGACTGGCAAAAAATCGCAAAAGTTCCAGAAGAAAGGCCGTAGTCCTCTGTCCCCAGAAGACATGGAGAACATACGTCGGATGTTCGAAATATGGGATAATACAAAAAATGATAACAAACCTGGAGTGATGTGTAGCACTATCATTGATAGTAACTCTGAGCACACAAATAACAACGATGCCACAATTGCTGACAGTCACCAAGATACTGATGGTCAGGATGCTGACAATCAGGTTAATGACAGTCAAATCATTGACAGTCCGGAGGGTGACAGTCAACGGAACGTGAACTGTATCCATGACATCGTTGTTACGGAGTCCGAGAACCCCTCGTCAGAAAAAGGGGGGGAAAGCTCAGTCACCAATGATAGTGGCTCGTCACAACCTGAACACTCAGACCCATGTGTGTCTGCACTACCAGTACTGATAAATGAAGGTCACACAGTCAGGGGTAGGCGTGATAAACGTCGGAGAAAACCTGATATTTTCCTGTGTGACATTATCAGAAAGGGGCCCGCTAAGAAAGCTTACCTGTCCATCACGTTGGAAGGGGTCCTCACAAAAGAGGCCCTCTTGGATGGTGGGGCAGACATAACCATTATGTCACCCACACTGTTGGAAGAGCTACGGCTAGCTGCTAACGGTGTTGACAGGGAAATACCCCTCAAAGAATGTGCTATAGCCTTGCAGGGCCTCTCGGAGACGAGTACAACCCTAACAGCTATAGCCATGGTTCACATGCAGATTGGTGAAACGACACTATACCACCCGGTACACGTGTCCACCGTTGACTCATTCCCATTTTTGGTTGGCCAAGACTTTATAAACCGCTTCGACGCGATTATAGATTATGGCGATCAGACAATGTGGACCAGAGTGAGTCAACCACTGCCGATCGATATGCCTATACAAGGTGACACTGACCGTCTAACAGCAGGTACCGCGGAAGGCAAAAGGGAATCCTCAGACGAGAACACAATCCCTGTAAGTGAACCTTCAACAACAAGTGAGGCAGAAGAGGCCCAACAAGAGAGCCCCCTCTGCGAGCTGAAACAGTCGGCACTCACTGAACACTACCTACCACAGGTAGTCAAAGGTGTTGAGATCCAAGGATCCCACACCGATGATGCTGTTCTGTCCCCTTGGACGGAGAAATCAGCGATCAGCCAAGCTTTCTATGGAACCTTGGTCAAAAAACAGTTGGGTCTAGGAATGAACAAAAAAGCTTTCCGCTTTTCGTTAGACCCCAACGATAAACAGGTAATGACCGCAAAAGGGATCATTAACCTGAAACTAATATGGAACCAACGAGAACTGGATCACCCGTTCCTCGTGGTCCCGAACTTACCACATGCAACCTACATAGGCTCCGACATTTTGGTAAGATTAGGTGTCCGAGTGGACATCAACAATGATGTACTGTGGTCACTGGAAACAGCCACGAGGGACTCTCCCGTGCTAACCACAGAGAACCTTAAGGCTGGGCAGACCATACCAGAGGTCTGCCAGGTTGCTAACAGCCATAACACTGTGGTACCACCTCAGGTTATGAACAAGCCGGTGATGATTCACATCATGAAAGGACAAGCTATTAGCACAAAACAGGCATACTTTCAACCATCTCCTATGTTTTTCAACTTAGGACTGTCCATGGAGGCCACATGCCAAGTGACCCTCGACTGCAGAACCACGACTGTTGCTGTGTGCAACACAAGCACAGAAGAGGTACTGATCCCAAAAAACACACAGCTAGGATGGTTGATCTCTACTGATTTTCATGATTTTGAACTGAGCATTCCATTTCTGGGAGGACTCACAGCAAATTTGATCCCAAGTCGACACACGGGGCAAGTCTTGTTCACAAAACCAACACAGGCCATAGCGCTCTTCTCCCCGAATGAGTCCGACCATGACCCAGTCAACAAGTTTGGTTTCAACCAAGGAGAAAGCCTAGGCCCTCAAACCTATAGTGTCCTGCCTATAAATAGGGTAAATGACACAGAAAGGGACTCATTGGAGCAACCCAAAGAACAAGAACCCCTTTCAATTTCTTCACAGATTGACCAGGTGGTCGCTCAAGCCGACGCCCTGAAAACTGATGAAGACAGGGACAAACTTCGCAAAGTTCTGCTAAAATATGAAAAATCATTCTCAACTGACTCGATGGATTGTGGGTTGACCACGCTCCACACAGTGAGCATCCCAACCCCGCCTGATGCTCCACCTGCATTTGTCAGACAATACAAGATTCCTCTGGCAGCACATCAACCTATCAGGGAAATCATTAATGACCTGTTAGGAAAAGGGATCATCCGATACTGTAACAGCACTTACTCTGCGCCTTTATGGCCGGTGTTAAAACCAAATGGTAAGTGGAGACTTACTATAGACTACAGAAAGCTAAACAAACAAGTTCCCTTATCAAGATGGCCTATGACGCAGCTCCAACAGGAACTGCCCAAGGTCACCAATGGTAAGTACTTTTCGACCCTCGACGTCGCCTCTGGTTTTTGGACCATCCCTGTGCGCGTCGAGGATCAATACAAACTAGCTTTCACTTTTGGTGGCCGACAATACACCTTTAACAGGTGTCCCTTTGGCTACGCTAATTCGCCTGCAGAGTTCAACATCTTCTTGAACAAAGCATGTCCAGACGCCCACGAGCGTGGGACACTGATTTATGTGGACGATGTCCTTCTGAGGCAGCCAACACTGGACTCACATTTGGCTGAGATCGACCACGTTCTGAATCAACTAACAACTGCTGGTGCTAAGATATCACTGTCTAAATGCCAATGGTGCAGAACCAAGGTGGACTACGTTGGCCTACTTGTAGGTCCAGACGGAATACAACCACAGCTGACTCGCACCCAAGGCCTTGACAATCTCAAAGTCCCCACCAATCTCAAAGAACTACAAAGTTTTCTCGGCGTGTGTAACTACTCCAACCAGTTCATAGAGAACTATGCAGACCTTGCGAAACCACTGACCGAACTCCTAAAGAAAGACGTTCCATTTGTCTGGACTGACAAACAACAGCAGGCAATGGACGCTCTTATAAACAGGATCAAGTCAGCCCCATGTTTAGTCTACCCAGACTACAACAAAGAGTTTTACTTGGAAGTGGGCTTCTCAGCTCATTGCATAAGTGCAGGTCTGTACCAAATACACGACAGAGACAAACGTGTAGTAGCCTATGCCAGCAAGACGATGGCAGGCCCCGAGTTGAGATTCTCAGACTGTGAGAAAGCTTTACTGACCACAGTGTGGGCAGTAAAACATTTCTCCAGCTACATTGGTGGACAGAGAATCATTGTGGAAACACAACACCAGCCAGTGACTTTTCTAAATAGCGAACGCATCAGAGATGGTGTGGTGACAAACTCACGTGTTGCAACGTGGCTCATGGCGCTTCAAAGTTTTAACCTAGACATACGTTATGGTCAAAACAAGAAGTCACATCTGGGGACAGACTTGGCAATCTGCCAAAAGTGTACACAAGATGTACCAGCCACCCAGCCTCTGGCTGAGGTAAAAACCCCAGTGACTGAAGACCCGAATCACCACTTCTTTGATGACAATATCTGCAGAGATATGACTACATTGTACGTGGATGGATCTTCATTCCTCCGCGACAAAATCTGTAGGGCAGGTGTTGGAGGGGTCCTCCTCCAAGACCATGAACAGATTACTTTCAGCTACAAATTAGGCTCTCAGACTTCTCAGTACGCTGAGATTGCAGGAATACTAATAGCTCTCCAGATGGTAGTAGCACGCTCCATCAAGACGCTAGTCATCTGCACTGACTCTAACTATGCTCGTTTGAGTTTCGCTTGTCACCTCGCTGTGTGGAAACAGAACGGTTTCCTAACAAGCGACAGAAAAGTGGTCAAACACAAAGAGCTTTTCATGGCATGTGATCACTTGGTGACATCACACGACTTACAGATCTACTGGAAGAAAGTTCCAGGACATTCTAGAGTCCCAGGCGATGACAAGCACTACAATGACATTGCAGATTCCTTAGCCAAAGAAGGAGCCGACGATGGTCCTCTATGGTCCTTCGACTCCTCCTGGTTAATCAAGACTCTGTCAACACAACCTACTGTTGAGGTTATGGCAGTCACACGTGCACAGGCTGCAGCCAGACCTGCTGACAACGCAATCTCTGTACGACCTGCACTGACTGACCCAGACATCATCCAGCTACAGAAGTCGGATCCTGCTATCAACTCCATGATACTGTACCTGACTGATCCAGACAAAAACACTCTGTCCAAAGACGAACTGGATTCCGATCCAGACCTTAAAGTCCTTTACCAGCTGCGCAAACAGCTAAAACTAGTCAAGGGCATTCTAACTTTTGCTCATGGACCAACGTCCTCACCCGTGTTCGTGGTTCCCCATGACCAAAGGGGGGTGATGTTAGTTCATGCCCATGATCTCCCGTCCGCAGGACACAAAGGAGATAAAGCCACGCTGACGGCATTAAAACAAATTGCCTATTGGCCTGGAATGAAAAAGGATGTCAAGGACTACATTGAAGGGTGCGTGGTCTGTGGCCAGTTTCAGCCAACCAGACCACTTCACAGAGCACCACTGCAAAGCAGAGGCATTGCATTCCCATGGTCTGACCTCCAGATCGACTGGGTTGGACCACTCACGAAGAGCTCCAGAGGAAATAAATATTTTCTCACGGTAACCTGTGCATTTACCAAATGGGTAGAATGCCTACCAGCTCCTAACGACACAGCACAAACAACTGCTATGTTGTTAATGAATCATATATTCTCAAGGTTTGGACTTCCCCTTAGGGTGAACTCAGACCAAGGTACACACTTCACAGGTGAAGTGATGAAAGAACTGTGGAAGACGCTAGGCGTCAAGGCCAACTTTCATGTCGGATACCACCCACAGGCTTCAGGCCAAGTAGAGAGAGCAAACAGAACTGTGGTGAGTATTTTGAAGAAATACGTGGCTGCAAACCACAAGGACTGGGACGTGAAACTCCCTCTGGTCCTCATGGCCATAAGAGCCACTCCACACACATCAACTGGCATCTCTCCCTTCGAGATGATGACCGGTCGACAAATGACTCTCCCTCTACACCTGTTGTACCAACCAGGCGACGCCGCCATGGCGACAGCCTACACCACACAACAATACATGAAAGATTTGAATGTACACCTCAGAAACACTTTTGCTTTCGCCCAGAAAAACCTGGAAAGGTCCGCTGAAGGACGTAAGGCGTACTATGACCAGAAGGCCTCTCACAATGAACTCCAAGTGGGAGACAGAGTCTGGTACTATACGTTCGCTCCCGCAACCGGGAAAGGAGAGTCCGGGACCGGTACTCTCGCCCGCAAACTAATGCCCAGGTGGACTGGACCTCATCTGATAACAGATAAAGTGTCCTCAGTCGTCTACGAAATCAAAATCAGCAAAGGCCGCAAAGAGCCAATTGCTAAATGGGTACATCGAAATCAGATCAAACCTTACAAGGCGTTCAATGACTCCACAAAAGACAAAGATCTCACAAACTCACCGACTTCATGGGATAATAAGGTCGTCCAAACACAAGTTAGTAAATAAACTAATCAGGTTTAAACTACCGTATTTTCCATCCTACAAGTCGCATTACCAAACTTGAACTTAGAAACGCTAAGTCTAACACCCACAACAAAAAACTAACCTTAACAACCGTTTAAATCCACGAGATTTAATTTGACTCGGTTATAAAGTTGAGACCTGTTTTTCTTGTGTGTGGCATTTTGGAATCTGACGACAAGAGTGTGTCGAAGCAGTGAAACGTTGTTTCCTTGGTGTTTAGTCATTACTGTTGTCAATAATTTGAGATATTGTTTTGGTTCTGAACACTCCCAGCCAAAAAAGGTTTTGTGTTAACATTAGTTAATGAATGATATGGATTTAACTATGCCAACATGCAGTTTCATTTTGTTAAATCTCAGTCGTCGAAGAGTCAATGTAGTTTAAAGCTACTCAAAGTACAATAAACTACACTGGTCTCACAATTTCTAAATTGAACCGATTCGATCGTTTCTATTCTAGATTATATATTCATTTTGATGAGTCTCGCCATAGACTTCCAAATTTATTAGGAATACCAAATCCTACGTCGTCGTCTAAAAGACAACAGACATTTAGACCAAACTATATTTTCTTATTCTATTTTAGTTTAACCTAAACTAAGTTATGAATGGAGGAATAGTTTGGGAGAAGAGGTCTTCGTTACAGAAGTCCTCCAAAATTTTATAGGTATAGATCCCTATATCTGATTTTTTCAGCATTTATCCACCCCTTAATTGGTAATTGTAGCTGATCTAAACCATGATAGCTTACATACCAGGTGCATATAGGTAAGGCTTAATGTAAAATCCCAATCATAAGCCCACCTAAAAACCACATAATTGCATGACACATAGAACCAGAGTGGCACTGACTGGAAATCAACCAGCCAACAACCTTCGATGTGGGGACCTGCAGCTCCAACGCTTGGTCTTCAACCTTCATCCATGGGCCGCCTCCTCTGCGTCAATGGAGGGATCCCCTCTACATGCTGATTAAAACCATTGTTGCTGATGAAATCAACAACTCTAATCGTTGTGGAATTACCGTTGTGGAATTACCGCTGTGGATTATAAGACTTTGTTTTCCAAGAGTTAACAGACTCAGTTTTCCAAGGGATTAAAAGCTTACCGCAATGGGATTACCTACGAACAGTATGGAATTTCAAAAAACTTTATGGGATTATAATTTTTGATTTTTCTTCTTCCACTTGCTGGATTACTTCAAGATCAGAGACAGTTCAAGGCATCCTTTCGTGTTGGAACTCATCCCCAAGGACAGGCGATGACTTCCAAAAGGGGGGAGATGTAGTGTGCACGACGAGGCCCGCTATATACGTCTTGGGAACTGTCCCAGTGATAACCTTTACTGACCTCTCAGTAAACAAGACATTTACTACAAATTATTTCATTAGGTGTAATCTGAGAACATAGTCACCAAAAGAGACTATTAGCTTCTTTAATTTTATTCTAATGTAATCAAAAGAATAACATTTTTGTCATTTTCATGATATGTGCTATTATGCTGTGTTATTCTGTAACGTGAAGCATTACTGTGTCACTCCTGCACTAACGATGGTGCTCACAAACTGTGTGAAAGTTGAAGGCTCAGGTCAGAGAGGCCCGGCAGTTTTTGTTTAGAAATTGAGAAGACAGTTAATCCGTTGTTTGTCTGAGAATGGCTCCAGCTCTACTCTCCTCTAAACAATTTCTCTCTGCTTCTGGCTGTAACCTTGAATCCTGATAACGTCAAAGTGAACTCTTTGGCGTGTCTCTGCACTTCTTTCTCCTCCCTCCTGACCAATGAGAAGACTTCTTCTGGTCTGAAGACTTTTAGAAAAAACGTTTGCTTCGGTGAACGTGCAGAGTTGAATGGACACTAGTTCCTGTGAGGAAGAGGAGATGTGAACTCTCTCTTCGAGCTGTCGGACGTTTGGTCAAGAGCCAAAGACCTCGTTCTTCAGTCAAGGACTAATGACATGCTGGTTATTAGTCCACTTCAAACCGAGCGTAAGCTCAAAACTTTGATTATTCCTTTCTGGAATAAGTTATCTTGAGCCAAAGCCATGGCTGCCACGACTTCTGCCGCCTACAGCAAGTATCAGCGACACTGAGAAGGTAAACACGTTGGAGTCCAGCTTGGACTTGCGGGACCTACGACCCGTTACGTCCAAGGCTGACCACAGCTCTTTACCAGAACCGAGACGGACGTCTTAAGGTAAAGGAGCAGCTGTTTGCTTATTGGAGGTGTGATGATATCTTAGCTGGACGCGTATGGAAGAGTGTCATCTGGTTTTATAAATGCAAGATAAACTTCCCTTTTCCTCCTATTTCCTCTCCCTCTCTCCATTTTATGCTGGAAACTATATTTAAGTCTTAGAGCCACAGATGAAAGTATTTTAACATCATTACTTATGTCTGTTGTTACAATTAAATATGCTGACGTGTTAAATTTGCAAGAAAGTGAAAATCAATCAATCAAGTGTAATGGTTTAATTTTAGTTGATTTATTTTAAATAAATGGTAGTGTCTCTTGGCATACCAACTAAAATCAACGTTTCCATTGTCACTTAATGGTTTAATGGTTTATCATCCATCATAAACAGATCACAGAAATATTGGGTAAATCTTTAAAGAAAAAGAATCCGTGAGATTACTATTCATTCTGAATAAGTAATCAATAAGGTAAGGTGTGTCAGTTTAATACTGACTAGATCCTAAATATCTTACATCTG
>JASCQY010013154.1:0-5000 GCA_030264315.1 Sardinella tawilis
CTCTCTCTCTCTCTCTCTCTTCTCTGCTTTCTCCTAAAAAATCCCCTCCGCGAGAGTCTGTTTCTGCAGCAGTGGGATCACCTTCAGAAATGACATGCACACACACACACACACACACACACACACACAAACCCAGGACACACACTCTTGTTGACTCTGATTTGCTTACCTGCAGACCCCGAGGACAGCCAGGCACGGGAGGAGACTGACAAGATGGACACACACACACACACACTCCCCGACCCGTGCACACACTCCCCGACGCTGCCGGTGTCAGCAGCACACACACACAAGTATGTGGTGCAGACGGAGGTGCTCCACCGCAGCTGGCCGGTCAGCGAGGCTGAGGCCGCGTTCATCCAGACGCTTCGCCACGCCGAGAGGAACGATATACGAGGTGCCCGTCTCAACTCAGCCAATCAGATTCTCCCGAATACATGCTCAGCCTGTCACAACCTTTCCGTTGCAGTCTCTCAGCCAATCAGCTTCTCACAAATATATGATCGGTCCCCCTGCCCTGCCCCGCCCTGCCCCATTCACCCTTTCAGCCAAGCGCATTTGCACCCAGGCAGTTCACTCGGGCAGTTAAATATGCTGGACAGCCACATTTTTGTACTCACGTGACTGCATGCAGCTTTGCAACCAATCAAATCATCCCAACACACTTTCATCTAGTCACAAACTCCCATGCAGTGCTTGAGCCTATCATGGTCTCCCAACAGCACACAACACCAGAGGCACTCTCCAAAATCGGCATGTGTGTGCCAGGATGATCGCTGTGCTTAAATAGCTGTATCGGATAAAAGTCTGTGTGTGTGTGTGTGTATGCGTGTGCTGTTTTTGTGTGTATGTGTGTGTGTGTGTGTTTGTGTATATGTGTGTGTGTGTGCGTGTGTGTGTTTTACACGTGTGTGCAAAGAGGTTAGAGTGTAGTCGGTCAGAGGCGCATACCCTGCCTGCTTTGGGAAATAAGAGAAAATGGAGAATTAAATTAGCCCACATACCGAGCTGCCCTCTGGGCTTAGACACATTCAGCTACACACACACACACACACAGTCACTCACACACACACACACACACACACACACACACTTTTATTCGATACAGCTATTTAAGCACAGCGATCATCATGGCTATAACCTGTGAGCATGTTCAGGGTTGTCGGACTCTAAGTAAAAGCGTCTCACCTCAGCCTGAAGCAGGGACAGAGTCTCTCAGCAGCACTTAAGCTTTTAAGCGTGTGTGTGTGTGTGTGTGTGTGCGTGTGCATCCTGTGTCTACTTAGATGGATACAGCAACTGTAAAAAAGCAATTGACTCCAGTTGAGTCGATAGAAAACCCACCATAAGGAATTAGGAAATGACGAACAAGCAAATCTGGATAAATATGGTTGGCTAGTTCCTGTTTTACCCTTGGTTCCTGCTTGATGTTCATATGCTCCGACAGACAGCCCTTATTGGGTAAACTCTGGCTTCAGTGTTGTCAATATGGCCGACCAATTGTGGCATAATTTTTGTCTTTATTGAGTCGTAGCGATTGACACCAGTTTCGGTTTGGCGAATGACAGAGTAGGCAGAGACCCGGGACAGCTTTGTCTTCATTTGATTTATTATTTGACGTTTTTAGAATGATTACCAATTTTGGGCTCAGAATTCTGATTAGGTAAACCTTGCCTCAAGCATGTTCCTTTAGGTAAACGTTTCCAGTATTAGGTGCCTGATACTGACTCCGTACAAATAGTGAAAGTAGACAGTAGTCAAAACCATCACAAAACAGACAAAACAAAAAGTGAAAAAAGCACGACCCCATGCTGTCATTGGATGGATGTGTGTCTGATGGGCATGCATGTTTTAGGGGTGAATGTGCAGGGATATTAAGATGCATATTGTGGAGCTGACTGCTGAGACATTATGCTAAGACAGTTCTGGTCAGTCTGCCTGTCAAAAGCTGCTTATGCTGAATTTTGCTGGATGGTTTTCTACTAGCCTTGCATGACCATTTCTGTGATAAAAATCAGGACATGGATGAACTGCTTATTGGAGAGAAAATCCTGAAAGGCAGATAGGCCTGTGTGTGTGTGTGTGTGTGGGTGTGTGTGTGTGTGTGTGTGTGTGTGTGTGTGTGTGTGTGTGTGTGTGAGAGAGAGAGAGAGAGAGAGAGAGAGAGAGAGGCCTGAAGCATTGCACTTAGAAGACTGTATTGTTTCTGCTCTGATGAGTGAGTGGTCTGATTTCTATGGACTTACACTGCCCCCTGGTGGTAGTAGAAGATGAGGGCTTGAGTAGAGCAGAATAGCCCCAGGGTATACTGTATACGAATAGTGCACAATAGATACAAACCGACTCTGAACATTGTAAGCATTAGCTCTATTAATAATGTCATTTGTTTCAGTCAACCATGATGCAATCAATCAATCAATCAATCAATCGGCCTCTTGTTGTGAACTGCAGTCAGACCTGCTCAGATAGTCTTTCCTAAAAGGTTTCCTAAAGGACTAAATATAACATTTGTACATCTGTGCATCTGTGCTTAATTATGTGGCCTAAGTTTTGTTGTTTTTTCCAGTGTCCTTATGATGTTTTCTGTATAATTGAAGTAGATTTACATTCACATTTAGTTTACAGATTGTTACATGCACATTGCGATTATTTAGGTTATATTTACATTGAGATCATATAGATTACATTTGCACTGAGATTTCAGATTTACAACATTTACAAGATTAGTGTGCTCTAGTACCTTTACCTTAAATTGCTGATATTACCTTTACATTGATATACAGTATTCCCTGTAGTTTCTTCTATTTCTCATGTGATTGCTGAGTTTCTGGGTTGTGTGGCTCCTGTGTTCCGTGTCCAGTGTCCCCTTTCCCCCCAGTGGCTGGAGACAAACAGGACGAAGGGACCACCCCCTCGAGTGCTGATCAGTCGAGCAGCGAGGGCCACAAGTCAACCACGCCCAAGTCCAGCCGCAAGACCAAAGAGAAGGAGAAGGAGAAAGAGAAGGAAAAGACAGTCGCCAAACCTTTGACCAAGCTAGAGCAGGTGTGTGTGTGTGTTAGTAAGTGAGAGCAAGTGTGTGTGTGTGCGTGTGTGTTTGTAGTGCTAGAGAAAGAGAGAGAGTGTGTGTGTGTGTGTGTGAAAGAGAGCGAGAGAGAGAGAGTGTGTGTGTGTGTGTGTACGTGCGTTCTCTTTGAGTTTAATTTAGCTTGCAAAGGTAAGAATAAAGCAGAAAGTTCATTTCTACAGCACTCTGATAAGAAATGCCCACAAGATCTCCCTCACACACAGATATATCTTGATCTCAGTTCGATGACGTATACAGTAGAATACAGTGCCTGAAATGGACAGTTCAGACCTTTGATTGTGACATTCGATGATGTTATTAATTGCTCATAACCTTACGACTCTGGCCGTATTTTCCTCTATATGTATGTATAGTATAACTGCACCCTACAAAAGCTATGGTGGCTACGTCCATGCATTACTTGGCAACCGTTCCGCTAGAGAACATATATTCTTGGGCAGAAGAATGGTTACTTATGTATATGTTGAAGTTATTTATGCAGAAGAATGGTTACTTATGAACAAGTTTGCTTCATTTCTCACTGCTGTGCCATCCTTTAAAGAAACCGTGTCAGGCGTGACACTGTATTTTCTAAAACTCACGGACCAATGCATAGACATACTGTAGCTCAGGTATTGGCTCATTTTTGCACCTGAGGTTTGTGCTCAGCAGTGCAGCGGTGTGACGCTAAAGGCGATGGTGGATGGTGGGAAACAGTGGTGGGAAAAACAGTGGTAGGTAAAATGATGGAAGTGGTGGTAAACAGTGGCTACAGAAATGGCAGAATTGGGGAAGTATGGGTCTTGCAGCTGGACTACTTGCTTACTGTTATATGAAAATCAATTTGTGTGTGTTTGTGTGTCACTCTGACAGTCTGTTTCTGTGTGTACCATATGTGCTTGCATGCGCGCGTGTGCATGTATGCTTGTGCGCGCGTGTGTGTGTGCATGCGTATGCATATGCGTATGCGCACGTGTGTGCGTGTGTGTGTGTGTTTGTTGAAGGCTCTGGACACAAGTAAACCCCACTGGATGCTGCGGGTGGTGTGTGAGCAGACGGAAGCAGAGTGTGTGTCTGTGAAGAAAGACACAGAGAGACAGGAGCAGATCAAAGCCCTCAAGATGGCCTGGGAGAACGCCGAGCCCGGCAGGGCTGTAAAGGTATCTCTCCTTCACACACACACACACACACATACAATCTCACGACTGACAACAACTGTACAGCCATTCAGAATACACACACATACACACTTGAACCGGACGGCTTTGCTACTAGGAGCTTGTATTCCTAAGGAGTACACGTGCGCGCACAAACACACACACACACACACACACACACACACACACACACACACACACACACACATAAAAGAAACATGACCCCAGACTAAACATCGCTCTGAATAAAAGTCCTTTCTGCATAAAAGCAGGACGAGTCAAGTGCCAAGAAGAAGTGATTCATTGTAAATGTAACACCGGAGCCTGTTTGCATATGAGTCAATGCACTAGTGCCACCCATCACATACAAAGAGGGCACTTACCCTGACGTCAAGAAGCTTGTCTCTCTGGTTTGCTAATAGTTTGTCTCTTTAACTGTGTGTGTGTGTGTGTGTTTGTGTGTGTGTTTGTGTCTGGGGGCGAGTGTTGGCTGTGCGTGTGTTGTGAGCTGTGTCTTTTCTGTGTGTTTGAATGTGTGTTTGTGTACATGTGTGTGTGTGGGATTGTGTGTGTGCCTGTGTGTTTGTGAACGTGTATTGGCCATATGTGTCTGTTTGTGATGGTGAGCTGTGTCTGTGTGTCTGATTGTGTGTGTGTGTGTGTGTGTGTGTGTGTGTGTGTGTGTGTGTGTGTGTGTGTTACGTCTGTCTCTGTGTGTGTTCAGGCCCTCCAGTCTCGTCTGCAGTTTATAAATAAATGTGTGCGTGGGCTGACTG
>JASCQY010013165.1:0-10386 GCA_030264315.1 Sardinella tawilis
AGGTATGGCTCAATGAATTAACTCATGGAGAGATGGAAAATGAACATATTTCCACAAATGGTGGAGTGTTGCTTTAAGTATCCCAAAAATTGTTCACAAACTTTGCAGTCAAATACATACAGCACAGTAAGTGTTTGCACAGTGACTTTTTTAAAGGAATATTCCATTCAAACATGAAATTAAGTCAGTCTACAGACTCAAAACAGTGAAAAAAAACTGTTTAAAACCCGTTCAGTCGTTATCCCGCTTGGGGATCAGCGTTTTTTGTCTTTAGCTTATCGCAGTTGCTGTAAACCAAGGGAGCCACCTAGCATGTAAGTAGCTGATTAATCTGTAGTAGATACAAAAATTAAATTGGCCATGTTGTTTGGCTCTAATGCCTCAGGGTGAACTTTCCCAATTAAGCCTACAGTGCGCCTTCCTGCACCTTTCTATGTAAGCAATAAGCCCCGAGAGGCCATGAGTAATGTTCGCTTTGGCTGAGGTGGTAGCCATGCTTTAGCTTGGGTTTTACAACAGCATGGAATTCGATTCAACCAATCACAATCGAGGGTCGGAACTACCAGTTTTAGAAACAGCTTTCATTTTGAAAAAGTAGATCCCTCATCTGAAACCTGACTGTTCAGTAACTGCATTCTTCCTGACAAGCTCAACACGTCATGAAACAAACTCACCTGTGTCTTCTTGATTCAAAACGCTGGCAGCCACCTCCTCCTCCTGGTAAACTTTGGAGCTAACTGTGAAGACTTTAAAGAAGTCTTCATCACATATGAAATTATTCTGTTTTAATACAAAAAAATGTAAGTTAACAATAAAAGATCCAGCTTTTATCATACTGTATCTGTACTCACACTGGCTTCTTTTTAGAAATCAAGTGCTGATCTTATTGCAGAATTGTTGCAAGAATCTTACAACAGGTCTCACATACAGTACAATACATGTTTTTTTGTTTTGTTTTGTTTTGTTTTGTTTTTTCATTTATTTTACCTATTGGCAACACTCAAAGGGCAGTGGATGGAATCAGTCTGGATTTCTCCTTTAAGCAGGTCTAGGCTATCACCAGATTCACAAATCAGTAATGGCAAGGTGGCTGGTTCAATTACAGTAGCCTATGCTAATGCAGCGTTTCTCAAATAGGTAATCATACTCGAAACTGTTTCTGTTTCCCTGAAAATCTTTAAAGGTGACATAGAAGAGAACACCATAGCTGCAAAGCTGTCATGAATGTAAAACACGATTGCCTTCCTTTAAGTAAATCTTGAATCTTTCAAATTATTGATTGATTCTAACATGTTTTCTGGCTTGAGAAATGAATACCTGTATCTCAGTTTGTCTGGAAAACATTGTCCTGACTTTTTCTTGGGCTTTTTCATTACGGTGTAGAATACAGGCACGTTTCAGCTGTTTTTCATATGCCTGTAAGTCCTGCAATGGAAGTTACATGCTATGGTTATGTTATATGCTACTGTATGTTAAGCATAAGATTTTACCTGAATGTATCAGAGCTGAATTTTACAACCTGTGTTGCTTTGACATTCAGGTCTTCATCCTTCAATTTGTAGTTCCTGAGAATGATACGTATATAATACTGTCAGAGCCAGTGACAGTAAATTTGATTACTAAAAACACTGCATGTAACAGGCTAATTTTGACTACAGGTGCATTATGGGTGGAATTCTCCGGGGTGCGTAAGTTAAAAAATGACTTAACTTCACGCTTCTCCGCCATTGGCGCGAATGGCGGAAAAGCACGCAGCTAATTGATTTCTGGAGACTTCCACCCTATGAGATCTTGCATGGTTTCTAGCGCAATTTAATTTTTATCTCAAATCATTTGCATCTTGATCCCCTTGATCAGCTTGCTGCCTGCCCCCTGAATACATTGTGAAAAAGTCCGGTCTCTGGATACAACACAGGGGCTGTAAATGTCAAAAAACATGAGGGGCACAGGCTGTGTACCAAAACATAACAAACAACATTTCAGCCAAACATCAACAAGATTAGTGAAGGGGGTGTGGGTTATTGAGCATGCATTGCACATAGGTTGGGGTCAGTGAGCAAAGTTGATTTTGTAGCATGAATTTGAGAGTAGCGTTTTGTTTGTTTACATGGAACGTCAACAAAAGTGACATCATTCAGGATTCATTCATAGTGCACCTTTAAACCAAACTAGTAGTAAAACCACAGGAAAGTGTGGCTGGGCTCTTGGACTACAGTATTTGACTCATATGGTGATTGAGAGCAGGATAAAGAGATGGTTTGATGACTCACTTCATGTATGCCCTGTGGTCAATATCATCGCTCTTGGTGCAGACGAAAGTGATGCTGCTGCATTCTCCACCATGAGCCATGTCTTTGATGCAGCTGTTGAGGATCTTCCACGGCTCTTTGTCAGATGCAGCCCGGTTAATTTCATTGACGATCCACACAGTGGAACACCTGCTTAAACACTGAGGAATTGAGTCCTGTTTAGATACAATGTATGTTTATTTCTCAATACTTACTGTACACATATGACATTCACAGCCTTTAAAAATGCTGCCATTTACAGGGTTGGTAATTTAATTTACATGTAATTTATGTATTTAATTTATTTTATTTTATGTTATCATTGTCATCATCGTCATCATCATCAACCATTCTTTATTCAGGAGAATTTGGCGAAGCTTTTATGTATTTTTCAGCAATGCCCTGACATAACAATCATACAATACATTAATCAATAAAAATCAAATCAAATAATGATGAAATTTATTTATTTATTTAAACAAACCAAACATATCTCAGTCTTAAGATCATTAAGGTGCGTAATGGTGTAACTGGAGTAGCATGATGCTCCTAGCATTAACATTATGAGCCTTTAGGAACACACTTGCCTAATTGCAAATTATGTAGGGTAAATTGTATTTAAATTGTGTGTATAAATTTAGGGTAACTGATAAGGCATCAACATTTGTCAGAAGTTAAAATGTTACCTCCTTCCACATTTCATCCCTGCTTTGATTGAAATCTCCAGTGCCAGGCAGATCGATTAAGGCAATATTGTCAAAGCCTCGACAAGAGGGAATCTTGATGGTGACAGTTTTGACCAGTGGCCAGAAATATCGCTCAGAACTGGAATCAGATCTTGTGAAACAGTTGATCTCTTCTGACAGTTCAGAGGCCTGGTGATGCATAATTGGTAATGATTACTGAAATAAATTCATCAAAGTAACATTTATCGTATAAATGGCGGCTAGCTGGTTGCTCCAAATTGAATCTATCTGGGTATGGCCTATGGACAGAGATGAGGCAAATTGAATTGCCTGATTGGACTAATTAGACTGTATGTGTGAATTTGTTCAATAATGTCTTAATTTATAAATTGTGCTGGAAACTCTGGTATCTATGACTTTGAGGAAGACACAGTTGTGTCGAAACATTAGTCTAGTTTGTTTGCACCAATAAAAAAGACTGCAAGTGTGATCAGTGTGCTCCAGTCTCCTTCCTCTACTATGCTTTTTGTCCCACTGAGAAGCACCTGTGACGGCAGATTAAGGATTGATGCGCAGAGCACCTCATTTGCATAAAATATGTTTTATGATATACAGTACAATGTTACATTTTTATAGAGCTGTTGAATTTTTCGTGTTCTAGGGTATTTTCTGTTAAATCCATAGTTAAAATGTGTAGCCTCGAAAGTGTAATATTAATCATGAATAGCACACGTCCATGGAGTTATGTGTGTGCGTGACTAGCAGTTTGTCTACTTATGCATAAGTTTAGTCCTGTCTGTAGGTATGGAGTGGGGTTGCTGTCAAAATATCCGTGTCCATAGGTTGGATACCCATGCGTATTTGTATGTAGTTGTGCATAAAATAAATATTTGTCAGTGTCCAGTCCAGTGGTGCAAAAAATATATTACGTGTATTTTATCCACAAGAATATGGAGGGAAAAATTACGATTTCAAAAATTACAAGTACGGAATCAAACTTTACAGCTGGTATTTCTTTGGTATAAAGACGACTTCCCACAGGCATACCAAGGAGCGCGGTTGCTGTCAAAATATCCATGTCCATCGGTTGGATACCCTTGCGTAGTTGTCTGTAGTTGTGCATAAAATAAATATTTGTCAATTCTCCAATGAGTCCAGTCGTGCAAAAAATATATATTGTGTGTATTTTATCCATGAGAATATGGAGGGGAAAATTACGACTTCAAAAATTACAAGTACAGTTGAGTCACTTGTGGGAAGTCGTCTTCATACCAAAGAAAGACCAGCTGTAAAGTTTGATTTTGTACTTGTAATTTTTGAAGTCGTAATTTTCTGGTATTTGATGCGAGGACCCGTCACAGCCACTTGCGGCTTTAATTCTCTTACTATTTTGACTGGCAACTGAGAGCCTCTCACTGCTTCAACTGTCAACTCGGTGCTATGGCTACTGTATACTTTGAGACAAATGGCTTTGGTTGATCGTCTTGTACGCTATAGTGCCGGGCCGGCAGATGTGCTTTGTAATCATGATCTACAATAAATTCAAGAACTAGCTCCTGGGACCGGCAACTTCATTTTTGTCAATGATGGTCCATTTTAAACCAATATGACTTCACAACCACAGAATTGATTAATTAAATTCAACAGAGCAGGACTCACAGTGGTGCATGATATTGTTTTCATGGATGACACAAGGAACTCTGGGATGTCTATGAAATTCTGTTCATCCATCAGTTCGTCCAGGGTTGCATTTGACCTAGTATCCCCATATACAGCTTGGATTTTCTCCTGAGCTGTACTCATTGTCTCTTCATCTTCATCGTCATCATTCACAGTGCCTTGTGACAATAGGTAGTTTTCAACCTCCTTTCTCCACTCCTGAATGATTACAAAATACTGTATAGGTTGTGCATCGTAACTCTACTAAAGTGCTACAGTTTTGTGTATTGCATCCCCCATTCCTAGTTCTAACATTACTATCATACATTCATTTAATAAAAAAGCTATGCAAGTATGCAATCCTTGTAATTGTTTCCTGGAGTTATTAGATCAATAAAAATGCAATCTATTTCACAGTTTCATGGCAATACTTATAATCAGTTATACACTTAAACAGGGGCGTAGCACCAAATTCTGGGCCCTATGCACAAGCAGTGCCCATGGGCCCCCCTCTTTTGTTCAAGGGGTGAGGGTATGTAGGCTATATGACACACATAATTCGATCCATCAATCTACATATTTGTTCACCCAAAACATGAAATAATATTTGTTATCAACATGTATTATGATTTTTTTTTTTATCGATCATGGTATTAATATTTAAAGGAAAATAAAATCTCAGACTCCTTAGGGGCCCTCCCCCTTCTTGGGGCCCTGGTAAAACAGTCCCACTTTTCCCCCCACTACGACGCCCCTGCACTTAAAGTCTTTCAATACTGTATAGCTAAAATCTGACAGGTATCCTGTAAATACCTGCATGGGAATGAAGTCGATCTCTGCTGTGTAGTTGGAGTCAGTTGTGTTGGACTCAACTTGAATAATGACTGAAGTGCATGCAGTGATGGTTCCTGATGGCAGCAAATCTGGCTCTCCCAAGATAGTATTTATCAGGGAACTCTTTCCCACCCCTGATTTACCAAACACACCCACTGTTGTCTTCTTCTTAGAGGTTTCATCAAGGATTGAAATCAATGTCCTGTAGAAACCCAACATAAAACAGATCAATGCTTTCTGTTGTAACACAAATGCTATATCCACAAGAGTATGATACTCACTTGATGTATTCAAAGAATTCTTCATTAATGTGAGGAATTGAGTGCAGCTTGTGTATGACTTGTGATATAACTTGTTTTGCCTCTTGTAAAGACCTCAGGTATGTGATTGTGTCTGTTTGAAAGCATACATTTAAAAACACATGACAAAGCAGAAGAAGAAGCCAAAAAACATCTCATGCCTGGAATATATGGTTTATCAAGGAGTTCTTAGTGCTAAGTTATTGTTAAGTTGTGCCTAATTGTAATGGTAGGGTATGGAATTCTATTCTTTGGCCATTTTTGCAAAATTCTCCTCATAATCTACTCAGCCATTGAGATTGAGGCACTAATATAAAAAATTAAACTAGTCAATCATCTGTGCAGGTTGCATTGTTTCGGTTCATTTTTTTGGCAGCTCGTTGTACTCGGACACTGCTTCCACTGGAATGTGGGTTGGGACATGCCGGCATTCCCATTTAAGAGCAACTTAGTAAAAAAGACTCTGAAAATACAGCAGTTGGGAGAATACACATTATACACATTATATACACACTTATATCGGTAACACTTTATTTGAAGTTTTCAACAATGACATTAACCTGTCATAAACATGACATGACACTTACTGTATCATGGACGTGTAAAGACACTCAAAAATGTTTGACTTTATCATTAAGTGTCAATCAGTTTTTGTCATGTCTGACCTCCAACTTTACATTACAAAAAAACAAATGACGTACACTGTCATGAACATTAAAAAAGTGTTATTCATGTTTATGGAACATCTTAATGACAAGCGTATGTAACTTTTATAATAGAAAACCTCAAGTAAAGTGTTACCGTATGATTTTTAGAGTCTTCATAGCATGCTAAGAGTGAGCATTGTCGGGAAAACTGACCCTGGTTCTTTTTCCTACAGACAGCACAAGATCTGTCGACTGTTTCACACCAGATTTCTCCTGTTAGGAGGGATGTTTACTAACACATTTACTGTGCAGCTATCATCTAGCAGGCTACATTAGGTTAGGTTACATTAGGTTACGTACTAGTCTCAACAACAATTTGCATTCACAAGGCTAAATCCTCTGTGTCTTGTGAGGGTGACTGATGG
The DNA here is from genome assembly GCA_030264315.1 of Sardinella tawilis. NCBI lineage: Eukaryota > Metazoa > Chordata > Actinopteri > Clupeiformes > Clupeidae > Sardinella > Sardinella tawilis. The sequence goes on from JASCQY010013165.1 coordinate 6,839, forward strand.
TGATTTATTCCACCATTTATTCACATTCACCTGCTTCCTTGTTAGCTGCAGCGCTGCAGAAGCGTTTACTCCCCATCACAGCGAGGCCATGTGAAGTATATGGCAAATTTTCAAAGCTTCTTTTTACACCTAAGGAGATTTCAAAATATATGTTATATAGGCCTTCATTAGATGGATATGGACATATACAAAGTAAGCTCAGACACATAAAAAGATGTAAATATAATTGGAAATTTCTCAATAAACTGCTTTTTTTGCATTTTATGTATGTATGAAACCCCCCTGCACTAGCCTGGTAAGCCAAACTATACACATGAATTGTACAGTCTGGAATTGGACCGTTCACAGTACTGAAGCCTGTGGGTGGGATCAACAGTTGTCGTTCAAACTGTCTCTGCACGTAATACGGCAGCGCTACTGACCAATCAGAGCTATCAGGCAGCCCTTTCATCCAACAGACAGCCATTTCGTCATCGCGCTAAGCCCGCCCCAATGACTCGCTACATAGATAGAGCATTCTGAATGGTCTGTTGCAGGTCGCGACGGGCCAGGATTTGCCTTTAGAGTGCAAGACTAGACCAAAAGCTAGGTATGAATATTTCTGCCGTTATGCTATTGGTCTCCAGTAGATTCTAGGCTACCCCTGCACTCTTCGGAACAGGAAATGAACTAACAGGGCTTCAGAGTCACACATTTTACTGCTTCATGTGCCCACATGCCACACCTCCAATATCTCAAGCTAAAAAATCTGCCCAAATTGCTGCCTGATTAAATTCACGTACTGCAGCCGGGGGGTACAACCAGGTGTCAGCAACGGATGGTATCTGTGTAACTAGAACTGCAGGATTTTTTAGCGTGAGAAATTGGAGGTCTGGCATGAGGAGGGTGTGTGAGAGGAATTAAATGGAACCCTGATTTAAAAGATACAGAATGGAAAAACATTTATTTTTCCTTGGCTTTGATGAATTAGGAGAGGTTGTGCATGGCCAAAGAGCTATCATGAGCATGAGGCATGGTTGTGCCCTCCTTAATATGAAAATCTTAATCTGGAAATAGTCACTATAATGTGGGTGATTTAGAACAAAGCCTACCTGTGATGTTAAATATCTCAAAGCATTCATAGTTTTTTTTTTTTTTTTCAGCCAAAATGACAATTTTCTTCATTCATTCCTGACTCTCTATACACCTGACTGGCTGGAGTTATTGGGTGCAGCTGAAACAATGTGCTTTAAAAGTTATCAGACATCAGTCCAGTACCTTTTCTATTCATTTTTGTAGAAGCTGTTATGCTTCAGAATGGCGATGCAGCAACTGTGGGAACATGCGGCAATGTCCAATCATTCAAATAGTAAAATGCCATGAAGAAAAATGGTTAACACTAAAGCAATAAAGCATAAAGCAATACTGTAAATATTCAGACAGAAATGTAGTATTTACACTTCATTTTTTAGCTGGTACACTAAATCATGTTCCTCAAACAGCAAGATCCTGCACCAATTATGCAAAACAAGATCAATCTTAATTTGCAAATATTTCATATGCATGCATAATAGGCAATAACAGGCAATAATCAAATCATAAACAATCGTGTGCAGGAGGAACAACTTAACCCACAGTAGTTTGCAGTAGAGTGGTTACTGTATCTCTGTCAGCTATTACGAAACTAACATCAAATATCTGTCATGTATTAACTAATACTAATGGGAATATAGACGTAGATATAACTTACTGTGTGGCTTGTTACTTTGAAATCCTTGTTACTTTTCATCTATCTATACATTTACAGTGTTATCTGGCCCTCTGTTTTTGCCCGAAACGAAAGTTAGACTGTTTCCTTTTCAAATGCAAGTCTAGCCACTCCCTCATTCTCATTCAAATTTTGAAGAAGCAGTGGAAGGAAGCCGCGTTGTGCAAATTTACGTTTCACAGCAGCTGGCTCAAAAGTCAAATTAAATATAGGCTATAAATTCAGATTCATATAATTCAGCATCTCAATTTTTAACAGGTTCAAGGAAAGGGGTAGATGGTTGACTGCATATCTACATGGCAGCAGACATGACACAGTTTTGGGTGTGAGGGTAAACTGCTGTGGTGAATTAACTGCATCTGTGCTATGTAAAAACCGGTAGTACATAAAATGGACAACTAATAGGATTAAACAAAATTACAAATGAATGAATCCTGGATGGATTGCCTATCGATGCCGCTTTATCAGATGCAACCAGAAACAATTGCAAGAAATTATACGCACACTGGACAACCTCCTCTCTCCAAATGTGAAATGTGTTTGTTCTGCCATGCTTCCAATGGTGCGATATTTGCAAAAATGTAAATATCAGAGACTGCATAATGTATAAGGAACCCATGGCATGGAAAAGAGTTGTGAGTTCAAAACAATTTGCTGCATTTATTTTTTTACTGAACGTATGACCAATTGCTGGATATTTGTGCAAATATTTTATGTCCAGAGTGTATAAACACATTTTGGCCTGCTGTATACAGTACCATACCAGTCACAGGAGCCAACACCACAGCAATATACAGTACATGTATACATTATGTGTATGGCTTCCAGCCATGTGCATATTCTGCCCTCTGGTGGTCATGAAAAGGTACAGCATGATAGTGGCACTTCTTAGCCCCATACATTACTGTGTAAATTCAAAGATGGACAACACAATGACAAGTGAATGAATCCTGGAAGGATTGCTTTTAGATGCTGCTTTATCAGATGCAACCAGAAACATGATAGCCTCTGGAGCAATACGAATATTCAAGGCATCCCCTCAGCAACTGTTCAAACTTCTCTCTTTTCTACGTTGTCACCCTGAATTTCATTTTACATTTAGACTAGGTGTGTGTGTGTGTGTGTGTGTGTGTGTGTTAATTGTGCACATGTGGCGGAGGAAATGGATGTTTTCTGTAGCCTACAGTATATGCGCATTTATGCTTGTGGTCTCTCTCTGCTTGTGGTCTTTCTCTCTCTCTCTCTCTCTCTCTCTCTCTCTCTCTCTCTCTCTCTCTCTCTCTCTCTCTCTCAGCGTGTGTGCAGGACATGCGTGTTTTAGCTTTTCTTTAAAAGTGTAGATGTGTATGTGTATGTTGTTTTCCACATCTCCAGACTGTAGGCTATTTGTTTAGCTGGATCTCAGCAAGTTGGTGCGTATGAATTCTATGGCATCTACTGGATCTGACACCTGATGTTATGACCTCTGATTATGAAAAGTTGAAACTCTGCACATTTATATATATATATATATATATATATATATACTGTATTTGTGTGTGTGTGTGTGTGTGTGTGTGTGTGTGTGTGTGTGTGTGTGTGTGTGGTGGAAGGACACAGGTCGAATGCAGGGGTCTCTGTGTATTGAATTTTGTAATAAATTAGTGTAATAGGCTGCACTCTCATTTCCTGAAGCTTTTTGTGCTCTCAACCCAAGTAATAGGATTGGTTTGAGTTGAAAGAGTGTGTGTGTGTGCGTGTGTGTGCGTGCATGTGTGTGTGTGGGTGTGTGAACGAGTGTGTGTTTATTGGGAGTGCTACA
>JASCQY010013360.1:0-10374 GCA_030264315.1 Sardinella tawilis
CCCCCCCCCCCCCCCCCCCCCCCCCCCCGACGGGGAGGTGGGGCTCAAGTAAAGCTGTGCCTCTCTCAGTGGCAGGCAGTTGTTTTGTCACTGTCACATGGAGGACTTAATTAAGACAGGTGGACACATCCTCAACCACAGCAGTCAGGATGGAGAGAGGGAGAAAGAGAGAGAGGGAGAGAGGGAGAAGGCATTTGGACAGTGGTAGAGACGGTAATAAGAGAAAGTAAATGAATTTCTGTATGATAGAGATAGATAGATATGGCGGAGATGGAGAGCGAGCTACACAGAGAGAGAGAAAAAGCGAGCGAGATAGAGAGAAAAAGAAAACGAGGGATGAAACATGACTTTACACCATTTCTTGGCGCTGAGCACATGCAACAAATACCAAAGGATGATGACAGTTTGTGTGCACACATTGGCATGAATGTGTGTATTTAAGTGTGCTTTTACTGTATTTGTGTGTTGGGGGAGGCAAGAGCGCATTTGTGTTTCGTGGTCCATAGAAAAGCGCCCCGACGCTCTCCCTCCCCTCGAATCCGAGCCCAGTCCACCCACACTCGACAGAGAGAGAGAGAGAGAGAGCGGAGCGGAGGAGACTCGGGCCTGTGCGGCTGGGGTATTTTTAGGTGGACTGTGCTTTCGCAGTCGAGTGTTCGTATGTTGGTTCGTTCGTTCCATCTGCTTTGCCTCCACCAAACCAGCTCCAAAGACTCCCGGCCCAATATGTTTGCCGCTCGCATTCCGCTCGTTTATAGAGCATGTGTCGAAACGTACCAAAATTCCCTGTCCCTGAGCCAAAAAAGGCCTTTCAAGTCCTGCCTTTTTCTGAAGGCTACTTGCAATGAAAGCATCAAAAAGCTATTGTGTGCAGAACTACCTGTTATCTTGAAAGTATTTCTGTATGTCTTTTGGCAGCATTTGTACTTTATGTAAATTCTCGCAGTGCTTAGGCTACTTCGGTTGAAAGGTGTGTGCTGCAGCCCATGATGAAATATGGCCTAATATAATGGAAACCAATAAATATTAGCCCACAATAGATAGCTGATAGAATAGAAGGCAATAAATACTAATTAAGGTGGGAAGTCGACGATGAAGGAGTCTTGAATGGCATCCATTCAACCTGACCTTATGAGAAAAGTGAATGCGGTCTAGGCTGATAGACAGGCCTCTCCACTGGAATCTCTCACAAGGCACAATGGGAGCCATTATGTAGTAATTTGTCGATTGGTGTACTGTCGGTCCACCGCTTAATGTCTCATTAAACTAGCGGACAGGCGGGCAAATCCCTAGCGTGAGCGTTAGCGTTAGCGCGCTCTGCCTAGCAGCAAACACAGACGCCTAATTACTGCATGTCTGGACACCGCCAAGGATTCCCCTCAGCACCTCCTGGCCGGATCAATGGTGGAGTAATGGTTGGACTTTCCACCAGTCCCATGTTGACTTCACTCGTCTCATCAAGATGTGTTTGCTGTTGTCTGCGAGGCAGATGTCAACATGAGGACGCTGAACATGAAGGAAGGCTGCAGCTGAAGTGAAGTAGGCAGGGATGTGAATGCCGCCCGCCTGAAGAGATTCATTTGGTGCAATTCAGTCCAAATATACAGATCCTTCTTTTTAAGTGAAATTGAATACGCATTCAGATGTTTTCCCCCATTTGGAGCGTGACAACGCTGGGGAGAAAAAAGCCTTCATCTGATGCATTCGATGAGTCAGACTAACTGACACCAACAATCCCTGGGTTCTCTCAGTTCAGCAACATTAGGAGGAGTCTGGCAGCACCACGTTTTAACATTAAAAGACTTTATGTAAACTAAACAAATGTTACCATTAAAAAAAAAAAAAAACTGAGGCCTTTTGGCTGAAAATGCAGGCCCTCAAATAACAGAACCAGGTTTATTGAGTGTTCCTCTTTGTGTTCCATGTGCATTGCTGTTGGTCTCCACGCTGCTCTTGGAGAGAGCTATCCACCTAAAGCACTTCATATGGAGGCAGACAAGACAGCACTGTTTCATCACACAGACAAGCATGGCCACCACCTTTTCAAGTCTGTCTTCTTTGTATTCCTGTGTGAGTCCATCCTCTCTGTCTGTTGGGCAGCCCTGAGGCAAATCATAGAGGCTGAATGAGGTGGGATGCTGAATGAAAAAGACTGCCATAAATCAGGCTGCTTGAGCTCACTGAGTGCTGTTGGTAGGAAGTGAAACACAAAAATTCGGTACAACATAAAGACAATGACAAACCAACAGCTAACACTGAAAGGGACACCGAAAACAGAAACTTTGTCCTACAGTATAATTAGTTAGAATTTACTGCCATTTCACTACTCAGCTGCCCTCTTATCAAATTATTTCATTCCTCTTGCTAATGTCAGCGCTCGGTGAGCTCAAAAAACAGGGATATGGGTTGATTTACGCCAAACCTTTTCTTAAAGAGAGAGGACTTTCAGAGAAGAGTCTCGTAGCGGAAGGCAGGCAGCATAGAGAGGGCCATCTCTAAACTGTCCCTTTGACAGCACCAGGCTTCTGTCTCTCCCTGAGTGAAGGTTGAGCTCACTGCCAGAGAAGGTGAATTGCTGTGAGGCGGCGGGGGAGCCCCAGCCCCCCCCCCCCCAGCTGCCCGCGGTGCTTTTTTCCTCTTTGAGCCTGTGCCTCTGGCCCCCACCGCCTGCAGCATGGGGCGATGGAGCAGAGAACTCACCTCACCGCAGTAGCCCGAGCTGACAGGGAGGGAGGGAGGCTTTACAATGGAAAAGAATCGGTGAATGAGAGTGAGGAGAGAGGAGTGATAAGCCAAAGAGCATGGCAGCCAAAAATGACTGTGAAAAAAGCAAGAGAGAATGAGAAAGAAAGAAAGAGAGAGAGAGAGAGAGAGAGAGAGAGAGAGAGAGAGAGCGCAACCTCATGTGTGGTAGCTAATGGACTGTGAGGGACAGACACACACACACACACACACACACACACACACACACACACACACACACACACACACACACACACAATGCAGTTGCTAGGCCTGTGAAAGACAGCCTGCTGGGACTCAAGTGACGTGTGAAACACAAGCCTGGCCTCCCTTACTGGTCTGTCTGCTGAGACCTCGCAGTTTCTGTTTCCGAGTCTGTCGTGTTTAGCCTTTTTGAGCAACAGAACTACAGAGACTCTCTGGACACACAAAATCACATTGTTTCTCAACAAGTGACTTCTATGGCTGTTTTAATTTATTGCTTAATTTACTGTAGGGTTTAAACTTTAAAGGCTTAGGCGAGTGAGAGGTTATCTGTTTAATTTGTGGTGGGGGGGGGGGGCACATTGTTTGAAATTCAACCTATTGGTTTTGCCTTCAATCCTTTGTTGGGACTGGTAGCTAAAAAAAATCTAGTTTGGGAAACTGAATTTTTAATGTAACTTTTGCGAATTTAAACATTTTATTCAACCTTTCATATTTCAAAAATGCATGGCAATGAGTCTATTGGTGTGCCAAAACGGTCCACTTTTCATGGAGTAGGGATGCTACACACTTCCAAATATTTTTTTTTTAATTTCAAATCTTCCTTAATTTTCTTTAGTGTAAATTAAGTAGACTCCTCTATCTAGGCCTATCTAGTAAAACTATTTCCATTTATGGTTCCATTATATCCAGGTTGGGTGATGAACAATTAGCGTATTTATATGATTTTGAAATTCGTATGTCTGCTTTATTGTCTTATCTTTATAACAGCTAGTGTTGTTGTAGGTCAGAAAAAAAATAAAAGTAATTTTTTTTTTCTAATTCTGGGCCTCCTAGGGATTTTACCCATAATGCATTTCAGAACAGATAAACCAAATAATATAGGCTACAGGTAACAGTTATGCATTTTTGACCCCTTTGGCTCTCTATAATGCATGCTAGGATCGGAACAGACAGGTCTTGCAAATTTAGTAAATCTACAGGGAGGAACACAGATAATTTTTCTCATGATGGAAATGCGGAGACATCGGACTCCCCTGCAACAATTCCAGACGTTCCAAACGCTGAAGTACTACAGATTGGACATGCGGTCGTGTTTGACAGTCTGTTTGGCGGGAGACGGAGCAGATAGCAGCATCATGAAGTAGGCCTAAGTGAAAATGAACGTAGCCTGCAGACAAGATTAAACACACGGTTCCATTGACCCATGAGTGGAAGTAGACAGAGTAGGCCTGACATTGGTAGCCTAGACTATTTAGAAGTTTGTAGTGCGTCGGTTGGGGAAACTAACGAGTAAGAGGGGGAAATAAAAGCTATGTAGATAGTAGATATAGTAGATATGTGTAGGCCTAAATATTCTGTACATAAAATAAACAATTAAACTCACAAAATGCTAAGAGTTATACTGTAGGTCTACCTTGAAATAGTGCAGTGTAGAGCCTAACCTACTGTATGATGTCTTTCCTCTGTTGAGTTTTCCATGAGTTGGCCTAAGATTAGTGCTAGAGAGAAGTTCCCATATCATACTGGTCTGTTCACTGTGCTGGGGTGGGGGCAGATAGGAGTGGTCGATGCATGCATCTCGTGGTCATTCAGGTCAGTGTGTTGCACAGCCTTCACATCAGAGAGATGGATGACCATTCCATCTTTCCCTCTCCCTCTCCCTCTATCATTCATCTGAACAGCCAGTCATCTATCAGTCTGTCGTTGTCATGGTTGTCTTCTTCCATTGCCTTTCACATACGAGTGCCACGACTATGGTGAAGTCCCTAGACGGCAGCGCGGCCGTAAAGGGCCAATGCACAGCCTGTCCACAAGCACATTAAAACTCAATCATGAGACACAAGGGGAGCCGCAAGATCAATTAGCATGTTGCTAACACACCAAACGAATGGTGCACAGATGGATAAACCAACTGCTCGCTTATGGCTTGATCATAATGGGAAAATGTGAGTCACTCCCACCATGTTGTTTTTTAAAGGGTGGCGTGACGTCATCACGTCTGTACTCAGTTTGGCGTTCAAGGTGTACAGGAGTCGTTCTTATTCCCACCTTATTCGGCACTCGGCTCCCTCAAACAAAAGGGGTCTGGACAGTCTGTGTAAGGGGTGGAATTAATTGGCTTTAGTCTAATGGGTCATGGGTAAGCGGTTAGAGCCTCAGACTTGTAGCCCAAAGGTTGTCGGTTCGACTCCTGTCCCGCCAGGTTGGTGGAGGGCGCAATTAACCAGTGCTCTCCTCCATGACTGAGGTACCATGGTACCGTCCCGCCACACTGCTCCCTTGGGGCACCATTGGGGGCTGCCCCCTTGCACGGGTGAGGCATAAATGTAATTTTGTTGTGTGCTGTGTCACAATGACAGTTGGGTGTTTCCCAGGTGGACCTTCACTTCACTTCACTAATATCAACATGTGCCAGAATCACAGTTGAAAGGAGAACGCCGGCATACATGGGATGTGCTTGGATGAGAAGACTTACAATAAGTCTCATGTGGCTTGGTGTGTCTCAGAGGTAGCTGATCAACAGACTGATAGCATATTGAAGTCGTCCGAATGAAGGGTACTACGCAGGCTTGTGCAGTGGAGATTTCAGCTCCAGCTTCGTGCTGTTGAGAGTCACTCGATATTTTTATGCATCCGAAGGACCTGCAACCTTGCTTCTTTACTGTGAAGGCAACAGTGAGCGAGGATTTAATGACTGATCCCAGCCGTGAAATTGAGGTCATCATGGGAGCGATATGCTAGGCTGGCTGTTTGCATGAAAACACAAATGACGTTTATGTGTTTTGTTTGCGTGGGAAACCGTAACCGTAACATTGCAAGGATAAATGAGCCATTGACAGTCCTCAGACGGCGTGGATGAATCTCGGGATATTAATCTGACGTCGGGACTCGGTCAGAATAATAATAAAGTGCAGGAGGAAAAAAAAAAATCAATAACTCAACCACTGATGCTTTGTCCTTCTCTCTCTCTCTCTCTCTCTCTCTCTCCCTCTCTCGTGCTCTCTCCCCCCACGTCATGTGTCTTCAGCCATCTAAGTTTTATGGCGCAATTATGTACCAGTCAGGACGCTAATTGCCTTATGCCTGGCTAATGGCCTCTCTTTTAAAGATTGCAGGGGCCCCTCTTTCCTCGTTGGCCAGAATGCATTTTTAAACTCTCTGTCACTCCAAAAGGGAAGCTTGCAGTTATTAGCCACACGCTGCACACGCCACTGAATATTCAACAGGGACCCCTTATCAGTCACAGCTAGTTATCGCCAAGCACCCTCGACCGACGAGACGGCATTGGCTTCCGACTCCTTCATCTTTCAAACAGGCCCTTGAAGGGAATAGCGAAGGAAGCGAGGGCCCCAGCCTCATCACCACGGGCATGTGCACACTGCTGCCTTATTGAGATGTTGCCCGAATACAAAAAAAGAGAAATAATAAGAATAAATTCAAATTAGTCTTCAGAGGCAGAAGTTGTTAGATCGGTTAGAACTCTTTTTTTCTGTGAAGTTCTTGCCTTCAGAGGAGATGCAAGTCTGATGACCTTCTGGAGAGGTCACTCCCCGCCACACACACACACACACATACACACTCTCTCCCTCACTCACACAAAGGAATGGGCTCGTGCATGATATAGATGCTGGGGAGGAAATATTAAAGCAATGGTGAAGGGGTGAGATAAAAGACAAGAGAAAAAGGAAAGGGCACCATTTTTTTTTCTGCCCCCTTTTCTTGTGACTGATAAAGTGCAAACACAACGTCTGCTGAGGCGGGGCACAGAGGACCGTAAGGTGAAGAGATGAATGAGGAAGAGACAGAGGAGGGGTCAGGAGGTGTGTGTGTGAGTGATTGTGAGTGTGTGTTTGTGCATGTGTCTTTGTGTGTGTGTGTGTGTGTGTGTGTGTGTGTGTGTGTGTGTGTTTGTACCCGTGTGTGCGCTGTGGGGGGTAAGCTAAGCTAAGCAGCAGCAGGTGCAGACAGCAGCAGGCCTTTGATATACACGGTCGCTTTAATTTGTCCTGGAAGCAATGATTTTCTGTTTCGCCTACACACTGGATTGAGCCGGAGGATGGGTTGGTGTGTCGTGTGTGTGTGTGTGTGTGTGTGTGTGGCACGGGGGGGGTGCCGATGTCTTCTTCAGTTTCCAGCAAATAATGTCTTCTATACACATACACACACACACACACACACCAAACACACACACACACACCAAACACACTTGCACATACACCCCACACACACCAAATACACTTAAACACACAACCCTCATCATGCCTTTCCTGTTTGTGTTGTCCATAGCCCTATCAATGGAAATCCCATAGGCAGTAAAAGAAATGGACAGCGGGAACACGCTGTTGCCAATGGGAGAGCGATGAAGCTCATTTGAGTTAAGCACCACCTCTACTGCGCAGGCCAGGCTCCAAGTCAGCTAGCAACGTTCAGACAGTAAAAGTCTGTTTGTAGATAATGTCTTCAGACAAACCTATTCGACATGCAGCCACATATGTCCATAAAAGTTAAGTTCCAGTTCTTCATAGGACTTTGCTAAATTGATGGTGTAGTTTAATAATTTATGATTTCGACCAGGGGATTATGGTCCAAACAGTAGACATCATCTGAGGATACCATAAATGCTCAAAATGCTCATCATTTGACTATAACGCTTCTTACGAACAAACAGAGCCTTTAGTTTCTCTGTCAATAATATTGTCGCTGACATTAAGGCTCATTACTCTTTTACTGTTAATGTCAATGCGATGTCAAAAGTCAGACAAAATGAATGGGGGTGAAAGAGGATGCTACCGCTAGGTGATCTTCGGCTATCTTCCCGAGGTTTCAATTGAGCTTCGACTTCCGGGTGTATTCCTTGCCCCTTGGGAAATCCAGGCTTCTGAAACCAAATACACTTGTACAAACCAGCTACATACCGCAACTTGTTGCTTCATGCCCTAGACAACCAATCATTAAATCAAAATGCACTCCACCAATCTGTGTGTCCAGAAGCATTTAATAAGAACACTTATTGAGTGTTAGTTAATGATTCCAGCTGTAGTTCCAGAGCCTATAGGTACTTGACAGATGGGTACTCCCCCTCCCCAGCAATCTGTATGTTTGTGTTGTGATGTTTGTGGAAATGAACAGTTGTAAATACAGGCCCATTTATCATAGTGTGCTGTGAAAAATCAATTAAGTAGACCTCACATCAGTATATGTTCATGTTGACAATAGAAAAATAGAAAAAGTCAGAATAGATATTATGGTATTTGCGGTATATTTATAGTATCAGAGGCTCAGGAACAAACCATATTAGCTTATGTTAGACTGTTGATTCTGTGTCTTAGAACCAGCGGACATCGGCTGATCCCAGATCAGATTCCCAGTGAGGTTGATGGGAGACAGAGGATCACACATAAAACTGATGAAAGACTTGGAAAAAAACCAAGGAAAGGGAAAACACTTTTCACTGGACAGACACAGGCCTTTTTGCAGTTCAATCTGCTATCTTAAATTAACAATCTTATCTCAGGTTACCAGAACTGGTTGCGTTTTCCTGTGGCTTCAAGTCAGGGGTCCACCTTGAAGGCCTGACAAAGGGCTGCTCAAGCGATCTGCTCTCTGCTCTGCGGGCTTCTCATCTACAGTAGCAGTTGAAGGCCATGAATACAAGCGATGCTGTCAGTCATGTCACAGATCAAGTTGGATGTACACATCCGTTGAAATGTTGACGACAGTCCAAACTATTAGGTTAGTAGGATTTGGAGATGAGAAGTATTGTTGGCCAACAACACACAGATATGGGAAATGGGGGTGGTGGTTGGGGGAGTCCATTGTGGACATACGTAAAGGGACGTGGGGCGACACCATGTCCTTCAAACCCCCCTCCATCCACACACCCCAATCCACCCCCCATTACCACCACCCCTCCGCCCCACAGTGAGCCATAAGTCTGATTTATACGAGCAGATCTGTGTGCTCCTGAATACAGATTATGTAGGGCTACTTATTTATCTGTGTGGAGATCCCCTTTGAGCCCTGCCAGGCACAGGAGGAGGGAGGGACGGAGGGGTTGGGGCGTGGGGGGGGGGTGCTACGCAATGCAGTCGATACGAGCAGTGGAATCCGATTGGCAAACACGAAGCAAGCGAACTAACAAATGACTGAACGAGTGCAGAGCCACGGTTGTTCATGGATCCTCTTCTTTTTATAAATAACTCGCACCCGGAATGGGAGCTGTTCACCTTTGTACTGCCGTGCTGATCTTATATCACTCGTTCTTGTTCTCTCTCTCCCTCCCTCCCTCTCTTCCTCTCTCTATCTATCTCTTTCTCTCTCTCTCTCGTGCGCGCTTTTTCTTTCTGTCTCCCTCAGTTCATCTCTTGCCCTCTCTCTCTTTGGCATCATTAACTGCCAACAGGCAACGCGGTGTAGAGAAAAAATGCATGAATACAGTGAGATGCATTAAAATAAAAGCTGTGATTCATGTTTATAAGAAGGCCAGCGATGGATAGACTATTCACTGCCAGCCAGCCAGTGCAGGGGCGAGGAAGCAAAGCAGATGCAAAAGCAAAAGAGAGAGAGAGAGAGAGAGAGAGAGAGAGAGAGAGAGAGAGAGAGAGATTGCGGCGGAAGAAAAGAGAACTTGAGTTCGGGAGTGACCTTTTCAAACAAAGAAAGCACCCCCCACGTCTCCACATTGACTTTTGCCTCCGGAGCAAAATGAGGCCTTGGCTTCATGGCAATACTATTAGGTTTAACCCCTGCATGCTAGGCTGTCTTTTTTTTCTTTCTTTAAAAAAAGATATTGCTGACATAGGGATGGGTGAATAGAGGTAGATAGAGAGATGGATAGAAAGACAGGAAGGGAGGGAGAGAGAGAAAGACAGTATCGACTCAAATTCACATTTGTGAGAGTATGTCATTATGTAAAGTTTCCGAAAGCAGATGTTTATACAATGAAATGCTGAATCACTGAATGCCGAATTCACCTGGGGTGTGATGGAAACAGGAAGGATCCTCTCATCCGTTACCGTGGCACTCCCACAGACCCTCCACTGCCAGTCACACACACACACACACACACACACACACACACACACACACACTCGCTCATCCTCTCTCCTATGCAACCAGTCAACTTACACAGTGTGGGTGTTTGACGTACTTACATAAACTTGCATGTTATGCAATATGAAGTGTGTGTCTATGTGTGTGTGTGTGTCTATGTGTGTGTGTGTGTGTGTGTCACTGTCTGCACGCACTGGCTGTTTTTACGTGGGCAATGGGGGAAAAGTTCAGTCGACGCTTAATATGGAATAAGGCCCACAAGAGACTGCCTGTGGCTATATTTAGAGAGGCATTTTGTGTGTGTGTGTGTGTGTGTGTGTGTGTGTTTGAATGAGCGTGGGTGTATGGTACAGTATCTTTGTGAGTGCTGTG